>JAUYWI010087186.1:0-12590 GCA_034780595.1 Parotoplana pacifica
GTCACACACAAGCGTAACCAACTTTATCTACAATCTAATTGGTCAGATGGCTAGCGCTGCCTAGAATAATGCAACGCTGGTTATTTCCTATATTCACTGCACTGCCTAGCTTCTGGAATTAGTGTTATCGATTTATGAATTATGTTAGATGCAGCTACAATACATTATATACCGTAGTAGAATCAGTGGTAGAATACATTTATATTACATTACGGCCATGTTTTTTATAATTTCCAGGTGGCCTTCCCGCCACATTTACTTGTGCAGCCGGCCACCCATGGCCGGAAAAACCCAGTTTGCGGAACACTGCTTTATAGATGGATAAATGCAAGGGAGAAATATTTATTTATTAAATGTGAATATCCATTTCAACCTAAGAAATAAAAATCCAAAATAGCTATTCATTTTACAACTGATTTAATATTATTTAGGAAACAAAATTTGAATTTAATCAATGTTTATTTTTGAGACCGATGCCCAGGATGATGTTATTGACTCCAAGTTTCTCCTTGTAGATATTAGAAAAATTAATCAATGACAATATTTTCCTTTTTTCTAAATGTATGTACCAAATTTCCGACCAAAAACAATCCATGACAATTATGACATATCGGGGAATGGGATTAAAATATCCTCCTCTTGGGGTAGTTGAGATCATAGAAAATAACTTGTAGGTACGTGGTTGAGATTTATATGTTTTGCCTTGAATTCTATGGTATTTATATAAACCACAGAGTACTTATAAAATCGAAATTGTGATATTAAATTTTTATTATTAAGTATCTTACGAGTATAATTATGTAATAATTTACTAATAATACTAATAGTATCTACATAAAATGTCAACAAATGTTTATGGTAGAAACTATCAAAAAATACAAAGAACACCATTTAAAAAGGGTGTTTATTTCTCTCAACATAAAGAAACGAAAAGTAGAACATCTTTCTTTAAAACCTTTACCAATGGTTTTTGCGAAAAATTTACAAAATTCCGAAGAAAACCTACGAAATCTGGGTTTAAACTATTTCAAGAAATTAACGATAACGCCAAAATCATTAATTCTGGTAATACAAATGAAGAATTAGGTTCCATTTATGAAACTTCAACTGTAGCTGATGAATCTTTTTTTTCTGAATTAGCTGAAGAAAATTGTTCTGTCATTATTTGCGAAACACCCCAGATTAGCTCTTCATCGAATGTAACAATAAATATAGTTGCTAATGTTGGTGATACAAAACATAGTCACAATGAATGTATGCATAGAAATACTAAACAAATGTTAAATCCGTCATTCAAAAATTTAGATACGGTTGAAAAACAGTCAAATACTATCATAACTTCTGATTCCAATGAAAAAAAAATTCAATATAACTCTAATAACAAAAAAAGCAAAGTAAAAAATAAACAAGCTATGGAACGTCAAAGAAATGCAGTCTCTTCAATATACAGACAAACTAGATTAACACCGAAAATCGTTAATATGAACTCTACTGATAGCAGTAACAATTTTAAACATTTTTATACTGGAATTTTTCAAAAGATTGATAAATACAACATTATAACAAAAGAATCTTGCGTACCTCTTCATTGCAAAAATTCTTTTGATTTAAATGGAATGTCTAATTCGTCTGAGAAACATACAGTTCAAAACGATACAGCTTATACAAATAACAAATGGAAGACTTTGAATTCTCATTGGGTTTCAATTGCACATTACGGTAACATTTTTGAAAAATCGGAATCCTTTAGTAAATCTGTAGTAGAACCAGCTTCACCAACCACAATTGGACCTTCGAAAAATAATGCTGAACCAATTCTAGTGGTTCAGGAAAGTGATAAATCATCCTCAATGTGTACCAGCACATTTTCTTTGCTTTCATCTAGGATCTCAAATAACTGCAATTCGTGTGTTGGCAATGGCGACGTCCAGGATATTTTAACCGATCATGAAAACATTAGTAATCCGATAAAAGAAAACTATTGTAACGGTGATGCGCTAATAGAAAGAACAGCCTTTCCACCAAATTCTAATGATGATGAAATAAAATCAATTTTTGATCAAAATTACAAGCAATTAATTAGTAAAAATGAAATTACTGCCGATTCAATCAATGACTTTTTAGAAAATATAAGTTTGCGGTTAGGATATAAATTAGTAAACCGATCACATAATGCTACTAACAATTTAAATGGTAATATCCCTAGACAATACCTCAAAAATGTAGACGTCAATAGTCAACTATGTCAAACTCATAACATTTTGCTAAGTGACCATAATATTGATGAATTATTTGATAAGAAATTGGACGAATTAGCAGAATCTGCTATTAATAACATAGTATCCGAAAAACTGACTTATACCAAGAAGACAGAAAATGCAGCATTTGAAGTTGAAGATTGCAATAGCAATTTGATCTCTAACTATAGAACTATGCTAACAGGTGAATCGAAGATCAATGGAGAACCTCCTCCGCCACTAATTTTAAAGTCAAATAGTTGTCGGCGTCGGAAAAATCTGCAGTTTAATAAATGCATGTTTATTCCTACACCACCATATTGCACTCTACCCATGAAAGACATTCCAGCAAATTGCATTTCAAAAGCATCAGAAGATATGACTCTAAAATTAGTTAAATCGGAAATTTTTTCTCAAGAAAATGAAGAAAATGATTCTGTTTGTCTTGGCTTCACTACACCAATATCATCACCTTCCTTTTCTAAAAATCAAATGCAAAGTCCTTCCTGTCATCAACGAAAAGTATTAAGTCCTCCAATTTGTAATTCCTCTTGTCTAAGTGCTAAACAATGTAACAAAGAAGTTGTATCTACACAGACAATTAGTATGATACCTCTAACCTCTTGTGGTATTCAAAAACATTTACATTCTGAAAAAAGAAAATCTGATGGCAAATATAAGAATTTGAATAAGCAATTGTCATTTTTAGAAACTACTAGCCTTGGTAATATACCAGTGGGAAACAAACTTTTAGCTAAATACCAACCGAAAGAAAAAAATCTTACATCAAATCAAATGCAGCAATTTAAGGAAATGGAGCAACATATTTCAAACTCTAAAAGTTTGTTTCAATTTCCTGCTACAAGATTGAAGGATAAAGAAACAAAATATTTAGAAGCGTCTCCCACATCGATTAGTATTGTCACCTCTCCAAAACTAGATAATACAAAAGTAAATAAAGCTAGAATAACACCTATGAAACCTGTGAATAAATATTCAAAAGTGCTGGAATCAACTAGAATTGATTATAATATTCCAAAAAGTACATCTAATTCTTTGACAACAAAAAACTCAGAGAAATATCCAGTAAAAAATATTAGTATTGACTCCCCCATAAAGTTCAACTATAAATCGAGGAAGTTACCAAAAGGTAATGCAGGTTCTCAACCAAAAGTCAAGAAAGATTTAAAACCTGGAGAAGTAAATGGTATGTTAATGTCCAGCCCCATTAATTATTTATCTAAAGTGGAATCTATTGAAACTAACACAATTCAAAATGAGAAGAGAGCTGTTACTGATGGGGAAAATTTAATGACCTCCATAGATGCATCGGATAGATTGAAATCTGCAAAAACAAAGATAGTCGTACTTCGAGCTCAAATTGATAACCTGCTTGATGGTTTATATTCCCCTTTAACTGTTTCCGTTGGCAATTTACAAAGTCAAAAGAAGTTAGAGACCCGGGATAATAATTATACTTTTTCTAAAAACAAAGTTTTAAGTAAATCGATGTACCATTTATTGTCTAACGATAATATTCCTGGAATTTTAAAAGATTCGAAATATGTCTTCCAGAAACAATCAAAAAGTTTAACAAACATCAGCAACCGTCCTGAATCCAACTGTACTTTGACTTGGAATTCGTCTTCTCTTAATGTGTCTTCAAACGAAACCTTAAATCAATTGGCAGATATTCTACATAAAATAGACAACAATTCAAATAGTTTGTTTAAAACAACATGTAAAGAAAATATCAATAGTGCACGCTCTGTCAGTACACGTAGTATTTGCTCATGTAAAGATTCAAAAAAGATAGGCTTAGATTCATGTGGTTGTTCGATTGATGAAAGTGCATTCGAATGTACTTCTCACCATTTGAAATATGATCAGTTTTTGCCCAGTAACTTAAAAAATAGAAGTTTCTCATCTTACAGTGGTTCAGGGCGTAATCGTTCTGCGAATATTAGTGTTTTCTGCAGTAGTATAACACCCGATAACTATCTCACGAACAACATGTAATTATAAATACATTATCGGCGCTTCTTCCGTAAATTATTTGATAATAATAATAAATTTATTACGTATAGTATTTCAAAGTGATATTTATAATTCATTTTTATAATAATATATCTTTTGAATAAAACTGTGTATTATAGAAAATATTGTTGTCCAAAAAAGTAAACACACTTTCAATTCATTATCTGTTTAGTAACAAATTATAAATTGAAAAAGTATACATTCTTTTTTCTTTAAAAATTTTAACGTAAAAAATTAATTGGTCTTCTACTAGATAGAAATATTTGTAGTTTGTATCTAACACAAGGACAACTAAGGGGAAATATTGTAGACCTTTGGCTGAGGATGCTGAGTTTCACTGAAAACTTTTAATCACCCTTTCATTCTATGATAAAATAAGTGTACCAGATTTTTTTCAAAATCGCTTTAGTAATTTAGAAGCATCTTAACTTCTCTTTTTCTTACTTTATCTTTTTTTCAAAATTAGGTATATAACTAAAGGAAATAATTGAAATTTTGTTTTAATCTGATCGGTTTTTATACAGTAGCATCTCATATTACAGCACTTTAGGACTTAATTGTTCAGCGAATATTAGCATTATTTACAGTAGTTTAACACCCAATAACTATCTCACGGACAAATTGTAATTACAAATATATTTTCGTTGTCCTATCGATACATTGGAAAATTTGCATTCATCATCAGTGGTATCAGGAAACCGTTTCAATGGGAAGGTGCCCATATAGTTCATGTTAGACAAGGCTGAACTATGGTGGAGCTATTTGCAAATTAAAGTGCGAATGATTTATTTGCTCAATATTGTGCATCCTGCCTTCTGCTACTAATAAATTTATCTGCTTTGTCTATTTTAAGAACTAAAATACCTCTTCATCAGCTGGAGTATTATTCTCAGAATTATAATTATTACTAATCGTGTAAAGCTGAACACCCAGAAAGCATCTCAACTAAGGTTTTTAATGAACATAATCACGGTTTTAGTTTATATACAGGTAATTTAAAAAGTCAAGGCAAGATTTAATGTAACATAGGTACGCGTTATATTAAGTTATTTATTCAAGTTGGCGAATATTGAAAACTGACCATTAGTTGGAGTAAAGGCAATGTATTAATACAGTATAACTATTTATCGGATTTATCAAATACTAATGTTTCAAAAATATGTGGTAATTTACGATTTAGAATTTTTTCAATATACATACTATATGTATACAATGAAAATCCCAGGTCCTAATTACTTTCGTCTTTGTCGTCTGAACTATTTTCGCTACCATAATAGTAGTCCTGTATTGTTTTTATTGATTCAAACAGAAAAGTTTCTGTATCATTATGGTCAAGTACCTTTCTAACATCTAGCCCTCTTATACATCTAATTAGATCATCACCCAAATATTTATCCTCTGTTTCTTTGTTAATCTCATTATTTTCTTCATCATTTTTATTTTTGCCCTCTTCCTTATCATCTTCATCATCATCTTCCTCGTCTTCTTCTATTTCACCCGCATAAAATTTATTAATGTACTCAAGATTATTAAATATGTAATTTTCATTATCATTAGTCTCTAATAGTTGTTTTGTGGGATTAATAACTGAGCAGGGTTCTTCTTCTTCATCAACTGATTGTTCATCATCTTCTGTTATGTAAGCTCCTTGTATCTTTTGTATCTCTGAAAGCGTTGTATGAAATCTTTTTACAATTATTTCTTCTAAATTATTTATAATAGCTTGACGGTTTTTACTTTGAATAATCTTTGCATTCAACGAAGAATTCAGTAGGTCTATTCTTTTGGTTGTTTCTTTATCAAATGATTCTAGTAATGATGATAAAGAACATTTTTCATCAATGGTTTGAATAATACTTTTCTTTAATTTTTGAATATCACGTATACGTGTTTTAATCTTAGCAACTAGACCGGATTCAAAACGTTTTAATTTATTTATTCGTTTCAAAA
Source organism: Parotoplana pacifica (assembly GCA_034780595.1). Taxonomy (NCBI): domain Eukaryota; kingdom Metazoa; phylum Platyhelminthes; order Proseriata; family Otoplanidae; genus Parotoplana; species Parotoplana pacifica. Next base: position 6,225 of record JAUYWI010087186.1, read on the forward strand.
TATCAGTTTTTTTATTTGCTTCAGTTGTTAGCAAGCAACGAATACGCTCCATTACTTTTTTAACTGATTCAATTTCCAGTGAACGTAGGCTTTCCATACGGTTTTTTGCATTATTTAAGAAACCTTCTTCTTTTTCTTGCATTACTTTCATTGATTTTTCGAAACTCATTTGTAATTTTTGTTCTATTTCATTTAACTTTTCAATTTGTCTAGATATGTTTTCCTTTCTAGCTTGTTCTTCAGCTATCAAGGCTTCTTCTTTTGACTTTAATTCAGCCATTCTCAATTTGTGAGATTCAATTAAGTCATATTTCCGCCGTAATAGAAAAGCCTCTTCATTTTCTTTTGTATTTATTTCATCTATCAGGAGAACTTCAGCTTCCATCAGTTGCTTTTCTTGATCTAGTTTTCTTTCTTCTGCTCTTTCTAAATCTGTGTAAATGAACAGACCATCACTTCGATATTTTTTCTCTTGTGTTTTCTCATTTCTATCGTTTTCTATTTTGTTTTCATTTGTGGATTCATTTTTATCGGTTTCTATTTTGTTTTCATTTTTGGATTCATTTTTATCGTTTTCTATTTTGTTTTCGTTTTCATCTGATTTATTTTTAGTTTTGTTTTTTTCATTTTTAATTCCTTTCTGCTTATTTTTCTCAATTTTTGCTTTGACCAGTTTCCTTTTTTTGTCTGGTTTTGTTTCTTTTTTTTTAGTTAAATTCTGTTTGTTTCCTGAATTATTTTGAAATTCTGCTTCGTCTGACCAAATTTCATACAAGTTATTTTGAGAATCAGCCATTGTGCAAAAATTAACTATTTGCTATCTAGGATGTTAGATTTTTATTATTTTAACTAACATAGATATCAGTTTTCAGTATCACAAATTACTATTTTTCTTACACATGATATCATAGAGTAAATATAATTACTCTGTGATATGGTCTTATTTCAGAATTTATTCTATGTACATCTTACATCTATGCTTCTCTACACAGAATTAGAGATGAACTCATGGCTATTTGAAAAACCTTCATTGAAAAATGAATGGGGTTAACTTTAGCTTGGTCAGTCAGAAACTTGAAAATACTTACTGCTTTAATGGAAAACAACTTTGCTCATTTATTAAAATTAGAAAAAGTTGTGAAGAAAGTAGAAACTCAAATGCAAAAAACAAATTTTGTTTTGTGTTACCAAATAAAGTGTATATTTTCATTTCCAAAAACACAGTTTTGCCATTCCTTGAAAGTATGCTAGGATTTTTACCATGTTTTGTCTCCCTTATGAGTCACTTTCACAGACCACTATTTAGCTTAGTATCTTGTGCTAATAATAATATAAATAGATTGTTTAATACATCAATAGTCATTTCTTTTATTTCAAGATCTTGTACCTACGATGACCAAAATAAAACGTCAATAAACTTTGTTGATCAATGTAACCACAATACTTCGCTTCCAATGAACCTATATGAACATAATTATTCGCCATTTAATTCTAGGTCATTACATGAATCTAATGGCCAAAACCTCAAAATAAAAATGATATATTCAAGCTCAGACAACTCATCAATTGTCAATAGTACATCTGAATCAGCACTTACAGATTATTTTACGGAAAGGAAGTCAAGAATTAAACTGAAACGAAATCGAACACTTAAAAGACGACTTAGTGGTTTAAAATCATTTTTAAAAGATAAAATTAAAGATACACCATATACAAAATGTGACAGTTTAAATGAAGATTTTGTCAAACTCCTTGTAGAACAGTTAAAGCCATTAATTGATTCTCATAAAAAAAAGCAAAAGGTGCAATGCAAACCCTGCTTTATAAAAGTAAATAGGAAAAGTAAATTAAAGAACCCCAAAATCTCACATGGCGATAGCGACTCTGATACTGCTTTAAAATCGTCTCTGGTCAAATCAAAAAACTATAAAATTGACAATCTAGAGGTAGGCTTTACACCTAATCATTCTCCTTCATTTCGTTATGTATCAAATAATCAATTACGAACCCCATTTGTTTCACAAATTCCTGTGCCTAAAAGATATATTACTGGTTCTAAATCTAGCTCTATTACAGCAACCCCCGTATCTATACTTAAGAATACTAGTCATAAGAATTCTAAATCTACTTCTGAGAGAGAAGTAACCTTCAAACTAAACAACATCGGAAACACTTCACAAAAAGCAAAACTTAGCAATAGTTGTCTAAAACGAAAAACAATAGGTCGTGTTGAAACACTTTCAAATGCACCAAATATAGTAATCAATGAGAATTTGACCAAACTTAAACACATCTATACGCAAAAGATATTGGATCTATCAAACAAGTCAATACTGGATGTGCCAAATCAACCAGAATTACATAACAAACATAAGATAAAGGGAACAGGTGACACAAATGATAGAGTTAGTGACATTAATGTACCCAATGCAGCCAAATTAAAGCCGTCATTCAAGAGCCAAGAGCAGTACAAAACTACTTTTGAATCCCATAAATCTGTTAAACCAGTAATCTGTGGCAAACAAAAATTTAACACTACTGACAGTCCGAATGTTATTGCCAGGTTAAAATGTGTCGATCCAACGGTTAATAACAAACAGAAATGCAACAATAGTGATCAGCCTAATTTTACATGTGATAACCGAAACAATCCAATTGCGGCCGATATCCAACAGATATCGAACAGTATGACTTCTAATACAAATAAAACAATTAGACCTAGATATAAATTTGTTAAAGTAATGCTCAATAGTCCCCATGAAGGTAATACTATTAATAATCCTACAGACACCCTTAAGTTTAAGTGTACGAAAAAGAAATCTGACATGATAGAACCCCCAATGGATTCCACTACATGTGTAAACACTCAACAAAAATGCTGGACTTCTGAAATCCCTAAGTCTATGTGTTCAAATATCCAACAAAAGAGCAATGTTTCAGATAGCCAAAATAAAATCAACACTTCTGATTCCAATACGTTTAACTATTCAAATATTCAACAGAAATGCTACATCTCCAACTCCCCTGCACTTTTAGATGCAGATAGCCAAAAGAAAATCAATGCTTCTGATCCCAATAAGTCTATCTGTTCAAATATCCAACAGAAATACAACTCTCCAGCGTTTGTGGGTCCACAGAACAATAAAAAAAATAACACGTCTTATGATCCAAATAGCCATCAAAAATGCAATATGTTCAACCCATTGGTGTTCATAGGTTCAAATAGCCAAAAGCAAATTAAAAGTACCGATTCAAATACGTCTATCTGTGCAACTAGCCAACACAATTACAACATTTCTGATGACCCTAAGTTGGTGTACGCAAATAGTCAACAAAATTGCAATACTTCCCATCCCATCTGTGCAACTACGAGTAGTCACCAGAAATACAACATTAATAAACCTTCAAATATCGTTACGTTCAAGAGTTCTAATAACCAGCAGAAATGCACTGTTGGACGCAGTATAGATACCTCGACTACGTTAATGTGTGAAAATGGACAACAAAGCAATCCTTCTGATAATGTTACAGATACACCTATGGGAAAATGTATAATTAGGCAAGTGAAATGTAACACCAATGATAAATCTACAAATACTCCAAGATTCAACTCCACAAATAGTAACGAAAAAAACTGCAGCAGCAAAATTAATTTCTCTTCAGGAAAAAAGGCAACACTGTGTACAAAAATCAACAGCAAAGCTATAACAGCTTCTAATTCCAAGTCACCTAAACCTAAAATAAATTATATTCAACGTGCTAGAGCTTTCTATATGAAAAAAACAATTCTGGTTGACAAGGCCATTGAAACTGATAATTGTTGTAAAGCAGAAAAGAACTTATCAGACAATAGCTCATATATTCCTGATACCCCGTTAGCAGATATAAAACTTGCACGAAACTATCAGGCTGATTGCAAGTCAACAAATCAGAATATAAATGATATTTTCAATAATTATTTTATTGAATGTGAAAATATTCACCCTCGTACAACATCTAACAATAGTGAATTAAAAAATAAAATAGTGGCCAATAATAACAAAACAAAACAACTCCCTAGGTTAGATAAAAGTGATTTGTTAAATTGTGAAAAATTGAAATATAGCAACAGGCTTCCTATTTTTACAAAGGGAAAATTTACAGAATTTCATAATAGTCCAACCACTTCTAAAAAATGTCATTTGTTTAAAAAACCAACAGAAAAAGTCACCAACTGTCGTACTTCTAAATTAGATTTGAAACAAACTATAGATCATGTGAAACTAAATCCATCTGTACCCCTCACCTCTCGACTAAAAGCGGCAAAAGCGGTTTATGTAAAAGAAAAATGTCTCACAAAAACTCCTATGCAAATTGAGAAATCATTAACTCAACCAAGAATATCAAACATGTCATCCAACAAGTGCAAAGAATTCGATTTGATGTCAAATACATCTCAATGCCCAAGCACTTTGAATGGTAACTTTTGTTTTTGTTCAAATAACAATGAAGGGAATCAAGAGGCCGCTATTAGCCAAGTGATAACTCTAAATAATAACAAACTTAGTAAATTCTTGGAAGATACTGAGAGTAGACTGCTCGATTCAGATGATATAGTAGCGCAGTATAGTTCATTATCTGAAGATTCTATAACGAATCATGTTACTAGAAATATTAATTCAAATGCTTTTGGATCAGAAAAAAATGGTTTTACTTACTCTGTTGAAATAAATAGTCCTGTTTCCAGTTCTTCTACAAGTAGCAGTGTCACTAAATCAAACCTACCTCAAAATTTTGACAAATTAAAATCTATGCCAACTTATTCATTAACTTGTACCAATACACAAACATCAAAAACAACAGAAATTAATTATCAGATGTTTTCAAAGCAAATTGGAAATTGTTTATGGGATCTTGAGACTCTGGAATCATCCTTCAAAAATAAACCATCGCTCCAAACAAAGTAATAGTACTTGAGTGGAATATTACTGTAAATGATTTATCATTTAATAAATATTTTTAATCAAATTTCTATATCTGTTTTTGTTAAACGTCACACACGTTACAATATGAGAATAATTGTATTTGTTCTAATAAACAATAAGCGTTTACGATACTGGTAAACTTTGATTAATCCAGTGGTTCACAAAAACAAAAATGTATTAGTAACTAGTAAATATTATAGGTATACCCCAATAGCTTTATCTATTTGGTGGTCACTAACTCACAGTTATGTGTATTATTAATTATCAAGTAAATCTCTGTAAATATAAGCTGATAGCAGTTGGAGGTATTAGCACCAAATCCAAGCCTTAGTTTCAAAATTGATTATTTTTAAGCTCTTCTTATTAAAGTTGAAGGAAAGACTAAAGCTGAAAAATTATTTATTTTATTTTGCAAATTTTCGTTTAACACTTTGTCAAGCAAAACTAAAACATTTACAGAGAAAGCAGTCTATATAGGAGAAGTATCAGGTAGAAAAGTACCTAATCTCAGGTCTGGCCAATGAGAGTGGGTAAATCATCTCTTCTTATTAGATTAAACGGCTTTCTAATTTCAATTGAAAACTTCCAAGCAACATAAAATAAATTCAATAAATTTAAATCGTTTTTAAAAACATTAGTAAACAAGTTGTCCAGCTAATAATGATGTTGGTAAATCATTTATTAAATTTATGTTGTTTAGACCAATTTATCAACAGCGACCAAGTAATTTATAAGATACAGAAACCGAAATAGTGAGTATTTTTCTTTTTCTACCGCTGTCGATTCATTCAGCGTAATCACTCGCAGATATAGGTGGGATAGAAATTGTCGAGCCCTTATCCCTTGAAGCAATTACATGATGTTTGTTCACAATGTCCCAAACTATCGCTTAAAGATAATTACAAAAGTCTATTTTGTTTGAAAGGTATTAACGTCAATGATATAATTCTAAGATATTCTATTCATATCCACCATAAATTTTGATTATCATAATTACTGAGTTATAAGTAAGTCTAAATGTAAAAAATCAATAATTGTCCGTCAAATTTGAGGAGACCAAACAATGTCATAAGTTAATTGATAGGAGCTAATAATATTTGGATAATTGAATATGACAAAGTTCTTATTATTGTTTAATTCTAATTCATTCAAAATTTATATTCTCAGCCTTTTGAGCCGGTCCACACCAAAGTTCACATGACCTATGATCTTGAAATATAAAAAAAAATATTTTTCTTATAATTTTAAATCAATAATCCAAATTTCAAATCAATGATAGTAGTTTCAGATATATGAGAAACTATCCTATAGTGGGAAACATAATTATAAATTAATTTTTATTCACCAGCAAAGCCACTACGAGACCGGTTTCGACCTTTTTGGGTCTCATCAGTCGTAGGTA
>JAUYWI010087197.1:0-23705 GCA_034780595.1 Parotoplana pacifica
CAAAATTTAACCAGAGAAACTATTTCTTAGTTAACTAAACGGCGTTTGTGTCATTTATTATGGAAAATAGTGTATATCATAAAGGTATTTTTTTCAGTAATTTTTTGTCATTTCATTAGGCAGAATTTAATTATAAATGGTGAAGTTTATGTTATGCTACTAGAACATATACTCATCACTATGCACTTACTAGGGTGTATCACCAAACAAATGGAATTTAAGAGTTACTTGTGCTAGGTTTCATTATTAGTGCTGCAGTAATTTCTGTGAATCTATCAAAAGTCAAACTATGTGTTAATCAAATTTGGTTATTAAACTGTTCACTGTATATATGTTGAGAAAATGGCTTATTTTCTGAAGTTATATAATACTCTGTCAATTCATCCTAGCTGATGGTCTATTGCCATAACTTTAGATGAATATTGTGTTTAGGGTGTGGTGCTGGTGCAGGAGCTGCTGTGATTAGTGAAATAACTCGAACAGTGCCATCAAAACAAAGAACAGGAATATTGGCAATGATCATGTTGGTGAAGGAAGTAGGGATTATAGTTGGTAAGTTTGTGGTTTTGGATTCCAAAATGGTAATAATTAAATGAATTTTATAGATATCTCCCTATCATATTTAGTTAAGTATATTATGTGGGAAACAATTAAAATTAATCTTACTGAAAAAGAATTTTATCTATAAAATCTGATAAAAAATAAGGCTAGCTGATGGTTTTGTTCCCATACTGTATTAAAAGAGTTGTGGAGGCATTACTGTTTTTGTGGTTTGAAATGTTCAGTTGAGTGCTTTTTTTATTGCAATTTCAAATGATAGCTTAATTTCAGATCAGTATGTTTGAAAAGAGATGTTTTTTCTGGTGAAATAGCACAGTTTTAAAGATTGTAGTTTCAATGATAAGAAAAAAGTAATTGTTGTTTCAATGGGCCCTACAAACATTCCTCATAATTTGTCTTTGTATATATTTCTTGACAAATTAGTAAGTAGAGAACTATATTTAGTATCTAAAACCTATAAACTTGGTTAAACATCTACTATTCAACATACAATATGATTTTTTTAAATACTATTTTAATCACTATTTTAAACATTTCTACTCTACCTGTATTGTTTTGTATATAAATTTTATCATGTGACTATTTATTTTATATCAACTAATGAATAAAACATTTTAATAGTAATATTAATAATTTTCTATAAATGTTGTTTGTTTTCTTCAGGACCTGCCTGCAATTTCTTTCTTCGTTTATGTAATTTTAAAATAGGACCTTTTAAAGTGGATGCTTACACAGTTCCTGGAGTGAGTTTAAATTAGTTTCATCATCCTACTCATAAAAGATATCAGATTATAACAGTACTATTGATCAATTTGCGTCTGCATAACATTATAGCAAACTTCACAATAATCTTGTTTTCATTAACTGTACAGTTAGTGAATTACTTATGTATGACGTCATCTAGTGCTCATCTAGACTTTTAATTTAGTGTGAATACTGAGAGACGAAAAGAGAAGAGACTTGTTAGAAATGTTATACAATTGAGTAGGAAGTTAGGAAATCTCTGACTAATATATCAAAATTTCTAAAATTATTACCATTGCTAGTTTGAGATATTTTGATTTTTTAATTTGAGCCTTGTGCATTTGTTTTTTGACCTTGCCATGTACTTTTATGTTTACAGCTTTTTATGGTCTTATTGTTTGTGTTACATCAATTGATGATGATCGGATTATATACAGAATTCAGTCAATTACAGCACGAGCAAACCGTTAATACGGAAGAAAATACGGATAATACGGCGGACCAGTCATCTAGTGATACTGAACCTTTGATATCTCATCATAGAAACCTAAATGAATCAGATGTTTACTATGGTGTCGTTTCAAGTACTTTGCCTACTGTGAGAACTTCAGTTCAAAATGACAGACAGGATACATATACAGAAATTATTGTAGGTATATTCATTTTACTTTGAATAATTAGAATTTCAGTTAATCATATTTATACCACCTTTTTTCTTGTATATACTCCCATCCCATGTCACAGTTATCTCTACAGTCGTTTATTTGTTATAAATATAATTTCAGTAATATTTTTTATTAAATACCAGAAAGGTCAAAAGTGTGTATGATCAAACTACATAATATATGTGAAATCATTTTAGCTATTGATCTTACAAAGTACTACTGTGAGTGTTTTTAGATAAATTGTATTTTTTAAAATAGAGATTGTTTTGGATTGTATTTGTTCATTTTCTTTATTGTCATCGACTGTGTGAAAACAGATTTCATAATTGAAAGATTTGAAATGTAGAATAAATCTTTACTGCAGAAAACAAAAATAAAAAACAAAACCAGTCAAGCCTTCGACAGTAACTTTAGAAAGTTCAGAAAAATTGAATAGATTGAACATATTTTACACAAGTAATTTTCTAGGTGGCTGTTATACATGATTGCTAAACTTTGTGGGTGACATTTTCAGACAACTTTTTGGGGCGGGGCAACTCTGCTGTGTTCGCCGTGACCAACAGAAGAAGAAAACGATAATTCATTTATTTTAAGGTTTTTAGATATTTGTTTGTTTTGGCATTTTTGCCAATTTTATTTTACAAAGAATATAAATGCCATACGCAACTAACTGCATTCTTTGATATTTGCTGTTTTTTACATTGTTTTATTTGAATAGTCCTCTGTTACTAGAATATGTTATACCAACAATACTTGCTTCTGATAAGACTTGAACTTTGATTATAGAGTTCAAGAGAGTTAGCTATAACATTTTTAATAAGTTTAAAACTCATAAAACATTTCGATAGGTTATTTTGTCATAAAATTGCACCCCTGAAACATTATGCTACCACTTTTCTAAAACTACATAATTTCTTTTTTTAAATCTTAATGCAAGATTTTGTTACATCTTTTGTATAGAGATTAAAAAGAAATTGGATTGCTGTAATTTAAACAATAAAAATTTGATTACTGTCTTATAGAATGAGCATTCAACTAATTCCATCGATACGACATCGGATACTAAAATACTTCAACCATCTCTTTTGAAAAAGTATTATAATGGTAAGAATTCAAACTTAATTTTACTGTTTTCAGCTAGTTGTTAACATCTGATGTATTTTTTGTAGCCTTTGTTCGAGATGATGTTGTTGCTTTACTAACAGTGATTTTCTTTGTTATGTTTCTTCAGACTACATTAGAGGTAAGTTTTTAAGTGTTTTAAAATTTTGTTAAATTTATATTACAAAATCATTAGTCCTCTTATTAGATAAAACGAGGTTGTAAATATATTTAGTTTTTACAGTTTTAGTATTTTCTGAGTTAAACATTCGTTCTAGGAAATTGTTTATAGTTTATAGAACCATGTCATCTAAGTCATTTTTGACTCTAAACTGCATAACTTAAAGATAGCATTTATATTTTTTCTTAAATGAAAAGACCATTTTTATTATGTATCAGATTTTGTAGAATTTCTGAGTTTCATTCAAAAGTATAATTGTTTGTAGACTATTTATTAACTCATTAATCAAAGTTCTCGTTTCCATTTTTAGACATTACTAACTCCTTTGACTCAGTTGTTGTATAATTGGGGTGAGGTTGAAAACAGTATTATATTCTTTTTAGCTGGTATTGAGGTATGTAAGTTTGATTATTAGTTAGCTCAATTAGATATGTAATCATTGAAAAACATTCAATTCGTTAGTAACTTCAATTATAATAATTTAATTATCGTTTTTTTGTCAAGTTTATTTAACATTTTGTTCAATTTTATTTTAGATTGTCGATCTATTTTTTTTTCTCGCAACATATAATTATAGCCGAGACACCTATTTTTATAAAAAAAAGATCGACAATCTGAGTAAATAAGACTAATTGTTACGAACACTTGAAAAGAAATCATTTGAAGTTTATTTTTGGATTAAAGTGTCATAAGGGCTATAAAATTTGTATCAATATTTGAAATTTAGGCATATAGGTACTGCTCTTTGCTGGCTGGCAAAAGAGACATTCATTGTATACGGAAGAGCATTACCGCCAACGGATATAATGAATACGTTATTTGGCGTACAAGTGATATATAATTACTTACCGGCAATAACATGTTGAAGGCTTATACAGATTCAATCTAGATATTGGCAGTAAGCAAGACAGAAACTACTGTCAATATCTCTATGACCCCAGCGGCTCGGCGAACTTGGGTTACGATGGCGATTCAACTAATTGGACAGGGGGTGCTAAGAATCACTGGGTTAACAATTCAGGCCACCTCAGACATCCGGACTCTAGAAATGAACGATGGGTTGCAACTTGGAATGTGCGGACAATGCTACAAGATGGAAAATTAGAAAATGTACTTGAAGAAATGAAGACATACAAATTCAACATTCTGGGACTATGCGAAACACAATGGAAAGAATCTGGAGAGTTCATTAACAGCGGTTATCGAATCATCTACTCAGGAGGCAATAAACACCAACAATCCTCGATCAACATGACACAGGAAGTACTATCAAAATAATACAGAAAACCGAACGGATGATATTAACATTATTAGAAGTAGAACAGACCAACATAGCATTGTACACGTATACATGCCAACCTCAGACCATAAAGACGACAAAACTGAAACGGTATATGAAGAAATTAAACAATATCAATCAGGAAAATGTAAAATAAATGGAACCAACTAAAAGCAATAATAAGAACATCTTCTAAAACCTATATAGGATACCTAAAAAAATCGCAACTAAGAAACCCTGGATTAACAACAAGATGATCGAGAAAATACAAGGCGCAAGTGGAAATCAGTCAACAACGAAAACGGACGACGAAACTACAAAAGACTATGCATTGATCTTAAAGGGATTCACAAAAAGCAAAAGAAGTATGGTGGCAAGAAATATGCACAATATGGATAAAAGGGACAAAGCGACTTAATGTATAAAAAAATACGCGGATTATATGCCAGAAGAAAAAAAATCGCATGACAGAAAAACTGAAATATAGGACAAGAATGGAATTCTTCTAACAAAGAAGGAGGATATATTGAATCAATGGAAGACATATGTACATAGAAGAACTCTACAACAAAACGAATAAACTTTTGCAAAACGATCTTCAACTAGAAGAAGAAGAAACTGTCCAAAGACGACTTCAGAGGACCATCAATATTACTATGTGAAGTTGAAGAACAATCACATACGAAAAGGCCATGTAAACAAAGCAAATGCTATTCACGAAAAGATTCGGAATGTCATAATAAACAAAAACAATGGTTATTTGAAAGATATCGACATACGTAATGAACCACAAGAAGCATGGGCCCATACTAGTAACAACACCATCTGCGAGAGTATATAGAGCGGGCAGCAGGAAACTAATGAGAGAACTGCGGCAAAATGCTCTCGCTGCCAATATGGCCTGCCACCAAAAATCATGTGTTAACCATTGATGCCATGCCCTCCAGGGCCAAGAAGATGAAAGAAAAATAATAAAAATATTTAATACAATGTATCTCCTAAACTACTTTACCGATTTTTTTGTGCTAAATCAGTTTCATTTTCTAAACAAAATATTCTTTTTTATTTTACATTGAATGAAGTCACAGTTGGTGGAGTTAACACTAATATAGGCTGAATTAAATACAGGAAAAATGCTGATTTTATAATGAATATACAAATAAGTAAAATAAAGACTTTTTTCTGTAACTTACTTAAATCTAAAGTGTTAATTCCGCCAAAAGTGTTAACATTAACTAACTGTGGCCTTGCTCATTGTATAAGTTTTAGAAACTGACAAACTAAATACAATTCATGTAGGAACACACAGACGCAGTATTATTATTAGTGTTGGATCAGGATATATTCATGACGCTAAGCATACGCACCTATTAATAGGAGGTAGGTATCATATACATCAAATTTTTATAAAATAATCTTTTAGATATTCCAGGATTTAATCCAAATGAAGCTGGCTTTAAAGAAATGTGGGAATTCTACACTAAATTTTCCCAATCTGAATCGAAATTGCCTCTTGTGTTGGATGGAGATGATATTTCAGATAATCCAGGTAAATTATGTTTCTTAAGGAATGTCTACTCAAATAAAACATGTGGGTAATCAATCCTACTGGAAATAAAAGAAATGGAATTGAAGACAAACAACATCAAATACTCAAAAACATCAAATACTATGACTATTTGGATTACTCGAATTTTAATTGGATTTTACTTAGATTACTGAGACATTATTGATAACTTACTACGATTGCTAGGATACATACTAGGATTAGTTGGCTAACTGGTATAATGAGGACTAATTGAGATCATTTCAGACTTATAGAATTTTACTTGCACATAGGGCATTGTTAGATCATTTATTAAATACAGGGTGTGTCAAAATTTCTAACACTTTACATAGTATTTATTTATTGTGCAAGACGATGTGATGACTTACAAATAGTCTTTTATTAAATGTTGCAATGATGTGAAGTTAATTGTGCAGATATTTAGCTATTTTATACAGTTTTAATAGTCAAACATCCATTTACAGAAGTTACTAAGATTTAGATTGAAAATAAAAGAACAACAAACATTTTCCAGTCATATTTATTTAATAATTCCGTCATATGTTTCACTTTATACAATAAAGCATTTTCAAGACCTTCATAAAATGATTTACATAAAATTTACATAAGATTTACATAAAATAAACCAAGTTGATTCTACATTAAAATAAGCGCATCATTTATCTAAATATAATATATATGTATGATATTAAATGACATAAACCATAAACTAAAGTCACCAACAGAACTACACCCATTTAAGAAAATAGAGGCACCATTGTTATTGAGCACCTTGTTTAATTTAAGTGAATAATGTATGATTATGGCCTCATGAATAGAAAGTTCTAAGTCATTATTCGACGAGGAATGGTTTTAAATTTCAAAACATTGTTCTTCCGGCACTGGAGCACTGTTCGACATGAGATTTAACAGGACTAGTCCTCTTGTGTTCTGTTTCCGGTTGCCAGATGTCGTGAGGTTCTACCTATATAGGCCGTGCCATTGTCTTTATGACATGTGAATAATTGTCAAATCTCATGTCAAAGAGTGCTCCCAGACCCGAAAAAAACAATGTTTTGAATTTTGAAATCATAGCCTCACCGAATGATAACGTTGTGTTATCAGGAATTGTCAATCAATAGGAGTAAGTTACCTACAAATGCAAATACTGAGAATGCGATTAGGTATGCTTGGGAGCTGGGTTTTACTGATTTTGGCTTCCAACATCTTGAACGTGGTATAGATCTAGTAAATCATCGACAAAAGATTGTTATTGAACTCAAAAATGGATATCGCAAAAATCAAAATGTTAAAAGATTTCAAGCGGAGGCATCCCACCTATAAAGTTTTGTGAATTATAAAAAATGCTGTAGGTTAATCAAGCCTAAAAGAAGGAGTTCATATTATGTATGGACGTTATTTTCAAAGACATATTATGCGAGGTAAAGAAATGCGCATCATTCGTAAGTTAAAGGAGGCAGTTCAAGTTCATTTTGACTAAAACATTTCATAACTAGATGGTTACGAATTATGGAAATTTTGCATTACCTTATTCTATTGTTACCATTCTACGATTCATCATCTTCATCAAGTGTTCAGACTCTTCCACCACAATACAGAATGCTCTTAATTCAACCGTTGTCGATTTTTCAATGTGAACAACTATTTGAACACCATTCTTTGGAGATTCTCATCTTGAGCACTCACATCAAAACATAATACTGGATGATTCCGGAGAAAGTTCATATTATCAAACTGAGGGATCGTGTTGAAAGTTTTGCACATTTCAACATAGTGTGTATATGCTTGATTCATGTCATATGTGTCAGGATCTATTGTAACTGGTTCATTAGAATATCGATCTTGGTTTAGTCTCACTTAGTAATATTTCAATTAGCTAGATTGTTACCCTTGCACCAAAATTTTGCATTCTTAGTAGCAATCGCAGATGCTCCTTGTTTGTTGGTTGTATTTTGGATGTTCCAATCCATGCGCTGGTTTGTGAAGATGTGTCGAACGTTTCGTTTCATAAAGTTAAATTTAATGTCTCCAATTTTTGTGATCGAATTTAGCAGTTTTGTTTCTACATCTAGAGAAGGAGTGATTTTAGGAATATAATGTTCTAGCCTTATTATTGTCAACTTTTCTTCACCTGTTCCATAAAAGATATCATTGTCATCTACCTTTCGTGTTAAATGACATCTTGTCATAATGTAGGTATCCAAACAAAGGATGGATTGGCTAGTTTATGTAACCATCATTTTTATTTACAGCGACTGTCTCATTTCAAAGATCTCGACGCTATGATAAGCTTGATTGGTTATGAGAGCTGCTTTTAATCTTGTAACAACTGCAGCATATTCAGTTTTTGTTGGTCCAGCTGCGGCTGCTGCCGGGTCTGTTACTAAATTTCCATCTCCATTGTCTGGAATCCAACCTGAGAAATCTCCATAGTCTTTTGGCCATAAAACACTCTTCAACATGGTATCTATTTCACGGATTAATGTTTGTTTCTATTTGGTTTGAACCCGCTTCCAAAATCATTTGGTTGAATAGTCTTGGGAAAAAGTTGTTTTCTAGAATAGCTTCAGAGACTCCATTTCCAGCATTTTTAGATAGATGAAATTTACACTTAAGATATGCCTTAGATAGTCGCAGGAATGCGGAAAGGTTGTTAACCTCAAATGAGATTCTACCACCTGATGTGTTGAGTTGATATGCACAATTATATCTGTCTCAAATGTTTCCAAGTAGAACCTACTGTAACATCGGATTAATAGCGGCTAGTAATTTATTATAATATACAAATTACAAGATCGTTCAACTATGTAATGTTTATTTAAAATAAATTAGTAAAATTAATAATAAAATTAAACGAATACCATGGGTACAAACTATAGATATACATATACACGGATAGGAATGTATAAGTCAAAGAATAATACAACACCTTTTTATAAAATATCAGTTTAGAATAAATCTATATGTTCTACCAAATAATTTCGTTGACTAGTGTGTTCCTGACTATTGGGCTACTCTTTCAATGAAATGGTTAAAATAAATGCTTTCTACCAAATAATTTCGTTGACTAAATGGTTGATCCTAATAATGTATCATTGGTTACAAATTAATCTTTAAAAATATCTACAAGTGCCATCCGACGAGATTGTTTTCTGGAAAATGTGTCTATCGCTTTTTCAATATCAATTGGCACAGATCGGTGAAGGTGCAGCAAAGCTAGTTCTGTGACATTGTAGATCTATAAGGTTTAGTCCACTATGTGAACGCTCAGCAGAACAAGTGGTCACTGGCAATGTTGAAAATAATGTTAGTAATCTTGAGACGTTGGGAAAGAGCCGATCATTACTGGCAATCTGAAAGAAATCAATGGTAGATGTTGGTTTTTCCTCACAAGTTGTAATCCAATTATGTCTCCAGCAGTGATACTCGCTGAGAGGCTTCCAGCAAATGACAGATCATCCTCATAAAAGGAGGCCATATTTTTTATTTTCTTCAGAGAAATTGCCACTATTGTGGGGTGACTCCAATGTCAGTTCAGATGCATCGTGATGTCCCCTTATATAGACCAATCCCTTTGGCCACAAAATTCTACGATCTTAATAATTGATACTAGCTTTTTTTCGATTGAGTTCAACTAACTGTGAACGATGACTGTTGACCTGATCACGGATACATTTTGATTTATGACTCATCACATTGAGGAAATCCATCGCAAACTTGACAGATGTAATATGACTCTTTGGTTTCATGCTCTTTCTGGAATGATGAAGCCTTAGTCATGTAGGTTATGGGTTTTGAGCAAAGTATCCCCAAGCTTGAATCCCCAGAAAGGAAACCTCCATCACAAGTCGGTGAATAGACAAGCCAGTCATGCAACTCTAACTATTTGGTTTTAAAATTTCTTTGCTTGTTGTGCTCAGTATGACTAGGAAAGTAAAAATCTGAAGATGGTATATAAGGGTTTGTGAGAAGAATGTATTTCTTATCATCATCAATAAGACATATTTTATCACTAAAAGCACTGCAGACTCAGTGGAGATGGAGGGTGTAAAGAAAGATGAACATGTTTTAAGTCTTTTAGCCTCATCACTCAATAACTTATTTTGCTTGGCTTTTTTGTATTATGCCCCACTTTTTTCCGTTTTAAGCCTGACATCCACCTAAAATACCAATAAAGCAAGGATTCCAAATCTGTTTTTTTTATATTGGTCTAATTTTATCTAGTCATTATTTTTTTAGAGGGGTGCCAACATTTTACTAATCACCTAAATATGCCTGAGTTATATGTTTTAAAAGCTAACTCAAGTCAATTTTCTTTTAGAAAGGTTTGTATTATGCAGGTGGAGTTATAGCTTTATAGTTAACCCTTAGTTTGGCAAAAAACTGCAATTATGCCCAACAGTGACAAAAATTGGAACTGCATATGCATGCGTTTGTGAAATTTGCAGCAATTCTGACCTAACCCTGCATGAAAGTTAGACGCATGTAACCAATGACCACCATGCTAATTTTATAAAGTTTAAACAGAAACATTTTAGAACTAAAATTTGGAGTACCAATACATTCTGAAATATCTCGGTAAGGCTAGGACTAGGACATGAACATAAATTTTGTCGATAAAATATTTAAGTATTTGTGTTTAAAAGTGTCAAAGCTCCAAGCTCCATCATATCTGAAAGCATGAAATCCCCCATTGGCGAATCATACTGATTTCAAATTTTTGTCAAACGATGAGTTAATCTATTAATATAATAGAATGTGTATCTTTCATTGCAATAAATTGGTGACTTTCTAAGTATTGTTCCGTTTTTATGTCCAGCATTTGAGGGACCATATTTATCGGCATCAGAAAAGGCTGTTATTCACCTATTTTTTTCGACACACGCTAATACCCCAATACGCTTAATAGGTTAAAATTCTCACTCTACAAAATTTTATTTAAAACTTTTTTTTTAGTTTCAACTTCAAGATGCTATTGAGGAACAGATAGAAACCCGACTGCAGAGAAATTATGGATCCCTAAATAAATCTGAAAAATCGGACAGTTTTATCTAAGTCCAGCCCAAGGAAAAAGAAAATAATTATCTAATTTCCCTTATTCTTGCCTTTCACACTTCCGAAGGCGGAAAGGGCAAAGCTCCTGAAGGCAGGTCCTTGGCTTCCATTCGAGATTGTCTCCAAAATCGATTTAATAAGGTTTGCTTGATTTAATTAATTAAAAATGTTTGCTCTCCACTAAAATTCTACACCTCCTATGGTCAAACAGTGCTTCTATAGTGCCAATAATTCAAGAAATTTATTAAAATCTTAGGTTTACGACTAAATTTTAGCGAAATCCCGTTTTTATTTTACATCCACTTTCAGATTAAACAGAAACCAATGTACACACTTTACTTTGGTTTGTTTAGCTAGTAATATATGGAAGTTTTATTTTTTTAAATCAATACAAATAAAATTAAGAAGTAGGTTTTCTATGGATTCAAACCTAAGGCTTTGGATACGTGTATTACCAAAGTTATTGGGAAACCGGCTACCTTAGCATCTTTGTTGGATGCCGACCTTCTCCTGGGCCAGACGAGCCCCTCAGAAAGCAGTCAGGTCAGCTCCAGTATTTTCTCGGACTTGATTTCTCTTGGTTAGTATGCTTGTTTGTTTCATAATTTTACATAATATTGTATTGGCTGATTTTTATTTCAACATTTGACCGTTTTCTAAAAGGCCTATCATAAATTTCCTAACCGCTACGATTCTTTTTTAATTTGAGATAACACTTATCTTTACATTTTTGGACAAATATATATTCATTCGTATTCCTTGGACTTAATATGAAAAATAATCTGTTGCTAGTCAATATTGATTTTCCTAGCAACTGAATATGGAAATGGTAAGACGTATTTTAATTGTTGCCCGGAATTTCCACCAGAGGTTTATAGAAAGTCAATTAAAGTTAAATCACATTATATTTAGTTGTGAAGAAGAATGATAGCAAATGTTTTGATTACTTAACCCTTGGATGAAGGAGAGGGGTATTTCCCCCGGTGGACAACACCATCCACTAGGCAATGGTGTCAATACAGTAACTGCATGCAATATTTGGGTTGCTACCACTTAGAAAAGCATTAAAATGACAAATAATGCACAAGAAAAAACATCGAGAGACAGTTGAAAAATTAGAGAATTTCATGACCTCCCTGACCTTCAGTGAGTTCAACAATTTTATTTTATGCTTTGATTATTTTGAATCTGTCTCCATTTCTTTCAGGAGAAGCGTATATTTGGAACAGAGAAAATTTGTAGGTTCCGAAAGAGGTGCCTTTTTAGGGACCTCTCAGTCGAACAAGTCCGGAGCGCACAACAAGCCGTGCCAAAAGCCGCACTTTTAGAACAGCCAAAATCAACAATGTGAGAAATCATTGAATTTGTTCGTGTAAATAGGTTTTTAGTAAGAGCCTATGTAATTTGTGATTAAAAGCTCAATAACTGGTTCTTATGTGTGTAATTTTTAGATGGACAAGCAATTACAAAAGCAGTCCTCAATGGCGCAAGTAGAAGAGCCGCAACAAATCTGGCAGACGTGTCAATGCGTCTTCAATAGCAAAAACTGAGAATTTAAAAAGTATTATTTTATTTTTAACTTCTTCAAATGTTATCTACTGAGTATTTTGGTCAGTAATATCAAGTTCTTATCAATCTGCACATAATTGGAAAAAGATGACGCTGACAAAAATGCTCTAAGTAGACACCTCGGAATAAGTTTTATTTTTGATGGCCAAATGTCTTAGTTTGGTGTGTCGAATATTATGATCAGCATGACTTTTTGCCATATACATCAATATGCTGCCAGCAAGATGGACAGAATGCTTTGATGTTGGTGGTGATTATTTGAAAATGTTGAGCAATTTAAATATGGCCACAAGAAGACATCTAAGCTTGATTTTGAGTAGCAACATTTGATTTGTGATGGCGTGTTGATGCAAATGAATTTACATAACTTGTGTATTTTGCCATTTAAATTAAATTTTATTAGAAAATTGTCTAATTGTCATTTTAGGCTCCGAGACATGCTGCTGTTGCTTCTAGCTGGATTTTATCCCGTTAGGCTAGTCCTTTTGGAGGATATTTGTGTTAGAACGATATTGGAGCCCGTTCACCGCGACCCTACTTGTATCACTATGTACACATTAAAGGATCGCGGCATCAAGGTAAGATACAAAATTTTCTGAAACAGATTGATAAAGTAGTGGAGATCATAAATTTGATATTCTTATTGGGACTGCCATTATAGGAATGCGATCCATACCTGAGCAAGGGGGGATAGCAAGAAAGGAAAAAAGGGAGTGGAGTAAAAGCGGGAGGGGGTAGAAAGAAAGGAAAAAACAGATGGTGTGATAGTACTTCTTCTCTTCTGTGTTTTATACCACTTTAATGAGAAATGCCAATGACAAAAGACTAGAGAGTTTACAAGTAAATTTCTGCGGGGAAATTTGGTGGTAATTTTCACTTTTGAAAAAAGGGGAGGGGATCTAAAATCAGACTTATCTTCCCCCCCCCGAGAGTGATCACCTTCTACAATATTTAATGTGCTTCAAAACTGAAAATCCCCTTTCAGCATCTAAAGAAGAAATTGGAATGATTAGTATGGGCCGTATAATATATGCAATTCTTGTGTTCATGACATGGTTTTAGTAGCCAATATTCATCATAGCTTCACTTCAGTATAATTTGTGCGTATAATGTTGGCTGTTACTGTATATTTCCCACCTGCAATTTCTTCTTCGTGAACTTTGGTAAATTCATTAACAGTATTCATAGCCATGGAAGTGCAATAGTTTTGCTTTTCCACATTCACAAGCATAGCAATTAATTGTGATGTTTTGTTGATCCTAATCGATACTTTGCTGATTTTTTGCATTTTCCTTTCTTTCCCTTCTTGAAATTATACTCCAATATCTTCTCATAATTTTTATTCAGTCTTTTTATTATTGCTCAACTTAGTCCATTCTGCGAATTGTGGTTTGTATTTCAGATCCATGTATTTCGCATAATACTATGACATTATACAGGATCTGAATTTCGTATTTTCAGGCAATTCATAATCTGGTGTGATTTCTATCTATTTTTTGCAACTTGGGTGATCAAGAATCCACTGTTTTCTGAAGATATGGTGGTACTCAAGATAAAAAATTTAGCCAGCTTGACTGAAAAAAGTCAGAATGATCCCATTCTTTTCTTGGTGCATCAATTTTATCTAGCTTTGAAGTTGGAACTGAAGTGTCATGAGCATCTGGTGAAAAGGATTTTATTTATTTGACTTAGTGCCTTGTCAATACATTCAGGCAAAGTAACATCCATTTCACCATGCAAACCAGTGTCATTTGAAACAAAGTGTTGTTGTTACCTTCTAAAACAATGTCATTTGAAAAAGAAGTATCACTGTTCCCTCTACCACTTGTTTATAAGCACAAGATTCAACCTGTTTAAAAATGGAAATTGGCTACATTTCTCAGAAGTTCACCTACAATCCTTATGAAATTGCTGAATACAGCATTTTACAATTTTTTTAGTTGGTGTCAGATATAAATCCTGTGGTGAAACTCCCTCATTTTTAAATGTACAATGTGAAACACCCCATCAAGGTGAGACCTTGAAATTGAAGGTCCAATTCTACTGAAAGAACTTGAAGCTTCACTCAAAATAAATGAAGCTTCACTGCAGTCATTTGAAGCACCAGGGTTGGAGTGCCAAGTTCAACAGAAGTTGTACACCTATTAATACTGTAATCTTTGTGTTCTTTTACATCATAGCCTGTCAAAATGTAGTTTTTCTGAGCCAACTGAGGTGCAAAATCTTCAAAAACAGAGCATGTATCTCAAGAACTTTTTCTGGAATACACAATCATGTCAACAATATATTTCTTTATAAGTTCCTTTTTTCTGTTTGCTACTAAAATTGAAAAGCTGTGATAAGAAACTTTTTGTGAAAATCTGTGTCATCCTTTCCCTCAACTTTATGCAAAATAATTGTATGAAATCTTGTTTCCATTGGTAATGAATGATGTTAGACTTCTACCAAGATTGTACAGTTGCCATAGATAAACACTTGCATTTGAAACTGATATACAGATTTAATTTATCAGGCCCAATCAAGAATATACCATATGATCACACTTTTTATGACCTGAGGGAAAGCTTATATATCCCAGTACAGTTGGATAACTCTGAGAAAGCCCCTTAATAAATAAAATCCTCATATGTTTTGCATGTGCAATGCATTTTGAATTTGATGAATTCTAACTGTTCTTCCTTTGAAGGATTATCAATTGTCAGTCAATGAGTGCTGCTGCCCTGCCCTGCCCCACCCCCTCTGTAGTATCCAATGGTTACTGGCAACCCTGTGTAGCTTGTGAAATACACAGTTTCTGGGTCACAGCATTAAATGGCTCTTGTTGCTATAATTGGGAACAGACAGCACTCGACTTGTCCAGAAGGAAGAGAGAGAGACTAAAAATAAGAAATATTAAATAAAAAGACATACAATAGCTTACAAGATTGAAGAATGATATAAAAAAATTTAAATATTACTTTGATATGTAGCTTCATTTAAATCAGTGACTCGAGATTGCACACTGACATTTGGTTATGTTTGTCATTTGCCATTTTGCATAGTACATAGTAGACAGTGTCTGATTTGGATGAAGTATTTAGCTATATCTCTTCTACATTGCTGCATCCTGCTCATTCTTCATGCAATTGGAACAGTAAAGGAAATGATTAATTTTTGACCTCAAGAGAGTCCATTTGATTTGCAACAATAACAGTGGATGTGCTATGCCACACTGCTGTGTCTTGAAATTGTCAGCAGACTAATCAGGGCTGGCCTTAGGCATAGGCAAACTAGGCAGCTGCCTAGGGCCTCCGATTAGTGGGGGCCTTGCACAGGATCATAGAATTTTTTTTATATATTTAAAGAGTGAACTACAACCAAGGTCAAAACAACCACCCAAACAGTGCAACACCTTCACCTGCTGATTATTTTTAAATTGTGCATGTTTAAAATGCAATATCTTTAAATGTAAATTCACATGCCCAGACACATTTTCACAAGATTGACTAATGGAGTGTCAAACATATAGTGGCAAATGAAGGAATAGTGACGCCACAGACATACGTTTTGAAATCTGCAGCATGCATTAGTAACATTTGTATCTGCTCAAATTTCGGCCAGAGAATTGGCTCAAGAATTAGAGATGGAGCCAGATGAAATCACATTTCCAGCTGCCACAAGCTTGAGATGATGGAAAGTGCCCAAACAGTTTGACTATGAAGGCATAGATGAATCATTGACAGATGCAAAAGAAAAATATCCAGTGGAATTTTTTAAAGTTTTGTTAGATCAAGCAGTTGCATCATTGACTGCACATTTTGAGTAAATGGAATGTCACTTTGGTCTTTTTGGATTTCTGCACAACATCAAAAAAATTACAGAATTCAACCAAAACGATTGGATCAAATATTGCGCTCACTGATGCATCTGGTTCAGATATTGATCCAAAGGATTTATGCAATGAATTGCAAATATTTTCCATCATTGTTCTAGATACTGCTTCATCTTCTCTTGATGCTTTACGTTTTATTTATGATCATGGTTTGAATAATGCTGTTCCAAATGTTGCTATAGCCCTTCGTATAGCATTGACAATTCCGATTACTGTTGCATCAGGGGAAAGAAGTTTTCCAAGTTAAAACTAATAAAATACTATTTGAGAAGGATCATGATGCAAGAACGCCTGAACAGTCTGGCAATGATATCTATCGAACAAGATGTCGTCCAGTCTCTAGATTATTCACAATTTATTGCAGACTTTGCTGCCATCAAAGCACGAAAAGTTGATTTTTGTTGAAGGTTTATGACATCTGATGAACATGTTTGTAAATTTCAGTTATTTGTTGATTTAGATATAAATATAGGTAGTTTTTAATAATGTGTGTAATTACATTTTTTCGTTTTTATTTTTCTATTTCATTTGGGGCCACCAAATTCACTTCGCCTAGGGCCTCAAATTCCCTGAGGCCGGCCCTGGACTAATTCTATGGTGCCAAGAAATGTTGATTCACACAAAAGCTTACTATACAGAGGCAAATATCCAAATTCTCCACAGACTCAATGTCAACTTTTGATCCATCCTGCTTCTATCTGCGGCTGTTTTGTCTGCCTCATTGCCTTACAGGTCACATTAGGAAGGAGCTCTATCTTGTTGTTGTCCATTTAAAAGGCTTTGATGTGATTGAGGATAATACAAACATGGCTGTCTCTGTTCTTGTCAGAGGCCTCTCTAATCTTCATATTGGCTGCTTGATTGTTTAGATGAATTCTAATAGTTTTGTTATTTGGCTTGTCCATTGTGGTCTTCTTGAGGCTCTCTTTATTCATAATGTTCTTAGTTCTAGACAACAAACACTATTTTCCAGCTGGGACTAAATGGCTTTCTTTATAGCCTTCTTTGTAGATGACCACTTTGGTACCTCTTTTGAAAATACTCTCGTCAGCTATCCCATTGGTGAAGATTTGGTAGTTTGCTTTCTGTTGAGTGTTCAGGAAGTTTGGGGCTGCAGTTTTTCTCTCACAAGCTGGGGCATCTCTTCTAGCATCTTGGGCACTTTCATCACAATCTTCCAAGTTGTTCCTAGGTAGAATACTACCTCTACCTCTTGTCTCAATTTCCTCTAGTCCTTCTTCATTGATAGAGACTTTGTTTCTAGTTCCTTGGACACAACCCATGATAGTTCTTGCCACTCTGGCTTGAATACTTTCCATGTGTTTCTTGGTTGTTTCACAATCTGTCAGGATCCACGCTCTACCTGCATATTCCAAGGCTGATTGAATAGAGGTAGACACTGATGGTTGACAGTTGCCTGATCCTGCTGTTGTCTTTGTTTGTTGGACAGTTTCTTAGCATGACTGGTGAAATTCAAAGAACTATTAATTTCAATTGTTTTGATGGTCTGGTTGGCCACAACAATCGGAAACTGTTTGCTTCTTTACTCCAAGTAGTGAGCAACATGCTCCTAGACTTCTCTACAGCCAATTTTTGTTTCCATTTCAGGGTCCATTTTTTCCAAAGCATTTGCTGCCTTGTGACTCTTCATCACTGCTCTATCAGCTTTTTCGTCCTGAACAGCAGTGGCTAGGTTGTTGGCAAAAAATATTTCTCAACTCTTACTGTGATATCTTCATCTAGCTTTGTATTAGTAACATTGCTTTGTATTTGGACATGTTATATATTGTGTATACTGTCTAAATCTACTGTACTCTATATGTTTGACAATTTTCTTTTTACCTATAAATTGTCCCCAATATTTTTTTCCTCTTTAAATAGTCAGTGGTAACACCGAACTTTATCTGTTAGAAAAGTATATGACCAACAAGGCTAAACCTTTCACACAACCTTCACATAGTTTATTGGATAGTTATGAAAATTTAAACTTTGCTGGTATTTTAGGGGGTCATTACTTTTTTAACCATCATTGAAAGTGCAGTGTTACACAACAGAGCCAAACTGAACACATAATTTCATCAAATTCCAATATTTCCAGACATGTGTCACCCACTAGATTTAGTTTTGAAAAATTTGAATCTGAAAAGATAATTTATTTATCATATAGATTAGCTGATATTTCATGTGAAGGTTTTTGTTTAGTACCTGAAACTACATATTATAATATCTTTAGATTAGCTGTTACTTGAAACTTTGTGGTCCAAACAATGTAAATCTTATTTAATAAAATATGCATTATGCAATAATTATAAATAAATACATGGTCAATATATGTCATGTGTCGGTTAAGAAAGAATACAAATATAAGTATGGCTAAATATTCTTTTTATTGCTATTGGTTCTTGTCTGTGTTCATTATTTGATTGTTATTTCACCTTATAAACATAAAATGATATGCTATGCAGTCATGTCATTCTTGTTATTTTCTTTCTTTTTTAGATGAATTTTGCAAAAATTCCTGAATTTTTATTGACTAAAATTTGCTGCTATCTTAATTTGGAAGAGATATTTACACTAGCCAATGCAATCAATCGAATTCCTCTTCTACCTTGTGAAATGCACATTGACACAGGTGTTGAAGAAACTCCTAAACTGTTGTTACATTTCTCACCTTATTCATATATCGTCCAAAGTATTATTTTTCATCAAGCTAATTTATTTTGTCCAGTAACTAAACTTCTTCCTGCTTTAGCACATTATTTACAAGTTACATATTTAGATGTTAAGCAATTATTTCTTTGTGTATGGGATCTAGTATATATCTTGGACAAAATGCCATTACTTCAGACACTTGTGTGTCGAATATTTGACTGTAGTATTTATTGTAACACACGATCATCATTGAAGAAACAAGTGACCTTTTATGATCTGAAAAATTTATGTATTGAATTGCACAATAAAAAATCATGTGTGTCATTTTTGTACAAGATGGTCAAACTTGAGACCTTATCCATTATAGACACTCAGTTGAATAATATCGATTTTGGATTACTTACAAACTTGAGAATAAGACATTTAAGATTGTCAATTATGCAAATATTTCGACTTTCTGAGGTGATCAATTTGTTTTCACAGATAGAAAGTCTCATAATTGTATTGGACAAATGTCCTGTTGCAAATCCTATTCAGTTAGACCATTTAAAAGATAATTTCCAGATAACTATTGAATATCCACCATTTGAAATTAGAAAATTACACCAGTATTCAGCAGATTATATTTTTAAAGTTGTAAATTATTGGGTAAAATATTTCCCAAAGAGTCGATTTATAATTAACGCAAGTGAATTTGCTTATTATAGAAAGATGCTAATTGAAAAATACAATTTAAGGTTTAGTCAAGAATATTCAACTGCTGCCTCACATTATATACGACTAGACCTTTTATTTAATTTTCCATTGTTGAATGGCCTGAATTTGAATTCTATTGAGGAAATAGTTTTGCCATCCACTTGTATCACCGTACCATTGAAATCTGAATCATATGTGGATTATTTGACTTGTATTGATGTGTCTGAAAACCTTGAACGACTATCAAGAAATCTTAAATCAGTGTTCATAGCTGATTCCATTAATCCTACTAGAACTGATTCTAGTGACAAATGGATCACACAGTTTTGCATGCGAGAAAGAAATGTTTGTTCTCTTTACATCAACAAACTTCGAGGATTTCGATGTTCTTCTCTTGGTGATATTTTTACCCTGTGTCCTCAGTTAAGTGAGCTATATATAAATCAATGTTTCATATCTGCCCCAGGAAGTGCAATGATATTTAAAGCCAATTGGTATGCGGCTCTTTTAAATCGATTTAATTTAAGAATATTTGTATTGCAATTGTTTCAACCACGAATGGACGATGCCCAACTAATTTGGAATTTGACTTCCTGTCCACAATTAGAAGTAAATTATGTTTATAATAATGTTATTGATTGTTAAAGAGATTACTGTAATATTCTTAATGAATTGATTTTTTAACACAATTTTATAAACCTGCTAACCGCTTGCAGGCTTTATGAGGTGGCCGTTTACCACAAACCATTTTTGGGTAAATAAAAAGGAGGCTTTTTGGTAACCTTGGTTGCTATTACATATAGCATTAGTTCCATCATCGTTCACACAAAAAAGCATTTACTTATGGCATCTATATAAGACAGTGATAGCTTTTAAATGCGTCTCTAGGTGGATGGTGCTTGCAACAATTTATAAGAACATTGTTTTATTTTTTGTTACGTGTTGGATGTTAAAAATTTCCATTTTATAAAAGTTTGCTGCATTTACAAGCCTAGGCTTTTTTAATTCATAAACGAGCTGTATGTTTTCATTTCAGAATGTTCGACGTATGGAATAAATATACATACACAGTCTGTATATCTATTTCTATAGTTCGACAGTATGTCTACCAAAATGTATAACAGTTCGCTAATGTAGGTACCACGCAGAATAGTTTCAAAATTAGAGGGCGTCATAAATGGATTTTATTAGTACATACTCTTAATTAAAAATACACTTTATTTTTTTGCGTGTTAGAGTTTGTTGCCGTTAGTTTCGGGAAGTCTGATTGAGCTGAACATTTGGCACTCTGATATCTGGAAAGAATCGACAAATATTGATTTTTTTAACGAG
This sequence comes from Parotoplana pacifica, assembly GCA_034780595.1. Lineage (NCBI taxonomy): Eukaryota > Metazoa > Platyhelminthes > Proseriata > Otoplanidae > Parotoplana > Parotoplana pacifica. The sequence goes on from JAUYWI010087197.1 coordinate 21,274, forward strand.
CCGAGTTAATATATCGGATGTCATCTGGTTCAGAACTTAAATTTGTCGAATTGACGTGAAATTTTGTTGTATATATAGAGTTAGTAATTGCAATAGGAATTCGAAAAAAATTAAAACTCTTCTAAAATCAGCCGTAAATGGTTACTATCTTGGTATTTGTTCACGAAACTCTTATAACAATAAAAGAGTGTTATTTAAATTGCCTGTAGAAGAATAATTCTAATAAATTCGAATCTGATTTCGACTTTGTGTGTTGTTTTATTGTAGAACCCGAAATTTACATCATCTGTATATCTAAAACTTTGAAATTTCCTTGTAGGTTGTCGTTATATCTCTGGCTAGCAGCTATGCTCCCTCTAGCGCTACTTCGTCATCTCAGTGGATATCTGCCCTAGAACTGGCTACATTGGAAATGCCTCGCCTTCGACTCTTTTTTATGATAGATAGCGAACTTTGCCGTTCTTCTGTCATTTATAACTTCAAGTCTCACGGGCGGCTAGTAGTTAGATGCAGCCGTACGGAATTTACCAGAACCTATTGTAAATTCCCCGAGATTAATAATATAGACTGGTTTTTGTAATTTATCGTCTTTCAATTGTACTTGGCTGTTACATTGTGTAAAACTAAATTCCGATAACTTAATTTTCTGAAATTGCTTTATCCAAAGAGTATAAATAAATATTTTACATACATATTACAAACGCAATGTTGCCATTTTGTACATATTTGGTGGTGAGAAGCAAAATCTGCACATCTGCGATTTTTTCCTGGCTAGTACTCACGACTTAGTTTATCAAAACTTTTAATTGTGGGTACACATTTAGTTGTTTAAAAATGCCCTGACAAACTCTGATCTCTATATTATGTAGTAGATTTTAAGACTATCCGGATTTCAGTTTTAGACAAAATGGCAACAATGCAAACACCTACCAAAAAGCGATTTTACATTTAAATTAGAAAGACTGAATCTGGGTGTAAAAACGGTTTTAAAAAGGCATTGACCATTTAGAGGTTTATCGTGTGATTGGTTTCAAAAATATTTGAGATATTTTAACCTGAAATTTGGTTGACATTTTCTATAATAAATCAGGGAATCTAAAATGTCCGGTTTTACCTGATATTTAATGTTTTTTTGTAGCCACATTTTCTTTCAAATTCATCCGTTTTTGTCAAATTTATTTTTCAATTACATGTACTTTTTTAAGAGAAAAAATCATGGTGTCCGCGGCCGTGAAAAACCGTGGAATTAATAATTAAACCGGGAATCGTAAAACAAAATACCTGGAACAAATATTTTATTGTTTTTACATACTTGTACTATTATTCTTCAATTTTTAAATAAATAATTAATGTATAATAATTATAGAATATGTCTTTTTTGGAAGGATTAGCATTTTTTTTTACAATAGAACTCTATTTCCACTCAAATTGTGTGCGATACGTTGGATGGAAAACGTGAACATTATTCAAAGGTTGCCATATTTTGCAACTTTTGTCAATGATGCTGAAATAAAATAGATTTTGTATCTAAATTCAATCTATGTATTCAACGATGTAAATCTGAAATATCTTGTAAAAATTTAAGATGTAAAAATATGTAATGCCCAAGAAACTGTATTTTCTCCTATATCCGCAAAATGTTACATATCAATTGGTACACATCATATCTCTGTAAATGTAAACATATGTACATAGATATCGAACTTTACGAAAAAAAAATTATCAATAAAAGGTTGAAGATGTCAAAGAAAATATCGTACTTATGGATTAAACCTGTAAGTCACATAGAGATGCATCCAGATGTTTTGGCGTAAGTCAATTAATCAACCCTCTGTGTGTCGAATATTAAAATAATAATTTATTTAAATCAAAAGCAGAAAAATGTGGCCAAGCTGGTTGTTTCAGTTTAAAAGTGGCGACGAATATGCAAACTTACGTGTGTTTTTCTAGTTAGTGCTGACCTTTTATCTGACTGCTTTGCTTTGACAAGTTTGGGTATGCCTAGCTGATGAGACCATAACAAGATCGAAATAGCTATCCTGGGCTCCCACTACTTGTCTGCAAAAGTAGCATAGGATAGTTGGTACTCAATTGACTTGTTGCTTTCGAGTTTAAATAGCCAAATTACCTGTTCAATACTAGTAAAGAGAGTTTGTCATCTGATTTGATTTTGTAATTTATTTTGTCCAAATAAAAGGGACAGGAGGCCAAAGACTCTTTCGAGGTCTAGTGTGGACGCCCATAAATTTATGCAGTTCTATTCTATAGTGTTCTGCCGAATTAGTTATTAGGCATCCACTTTCTCCATCCTTCTCGGTTTGCTGCCCGGTCCTTCAATTCTCTATAGGTGTTTGCTTTGAATTCTTCTAACATCCCCTTTCTTGGTTTTCCTCTTCCACGTTTCCCTAGAAATCGACCTTCCAGAATTGCTT
>JAUYWI010087198.1:0-12590 GCA_034780595.1 Parotoplana pacifica
TTGGATTACATTCATTTCTATGATGTTAATACTGTTGAAGGCTTGACTGATATTATTTTTATGTTTTCTGCAGTAAAGATTTATTCTACATTCTAGCAGATTTAATGAATCCAAGTGAAGAATTTGCCCTCTCGACTGTGCACGATGTTAGTGGAAGTAGCAAAAGTAGCCTAAGAATTGTAGAAGGTATTTTGAATTTTGGACTCTGTAAAGTATCATTTATTGTATTTGGTTTCAAATTAAAGTACTCCCAAACCAACTTCCATTGCTGAATTCAAAATCATCTGGTGATGGCAAGTCGTCCCTGAAATATTCTACAAGCTTGGTCATATTCGCAGAATTAGTGAGTTCGAGGTTTTGTTGTAGTAGATTCCGTCCCATTATCACAAGTCTACTTGATCCAACAAATTGGAAAAATATTGATTGAAGACAGAAATCGATAATAGTCTTATGCTGTTGTCCATGATTTTCACGAAAATTCTGTCGCCCACAAAAGCACGTTTTTTTTATTTCAATTTTTGCACTGGCTGCTTTTTTCTCCATTTCTGCATAGATTGTTTTGAATGTGGTGCCACTTTCTCTAGCCGTTTGGATCTTCTGTTTGAATAAACCAATTTTTTCGTACAAAGACACAATTTCCATAGATGAACCTTGGAGCAATTTGGAAAGATCATAAGTGTACAAAAGTGAATGACGAACCGTTTCAAATGCAGGCAAGAATGCCGTGCTAGTGATACAGATCAAAAGTTCTTGTTTAGTTCTAGTCCATTCAAAATTGATGTCTTCGGTCTTTGAGGTTGGTCTAAATCAAAGTTCACATGATGAAAGACCTTGAACTTTTTATAAGTTCAAATCAATGTTCCAATTTTCAAGCAAAGAAATTGGTTTAGTAGTTAAAAATGGTCTATAAAAATCAGCCTAAAGTTAGTGGCACACAAAAGCTTGAGTTGACAGTCCTATGTCCCTGATATTTTCTTATTTGCAAATAACTTGATAAAAAGATCACAGTTGAACTGTCATTAGGTGATATTAATTCACAGACATGAAGATGGTCATAGAAATTTTAACAGAATAGTAGCTTCGTGGACACCCTGGTATTTGATAAATGTGCATACTTGGCCATTTTTACCAAAAATTATGACTATCAAAAGCACATTGCTTTCTTTTAAAATAAAAAAGACAGAACAGCGCAATCTCATTTCAGTTTTTATCATTTAGGTACCTATTTGGGGAAGACGTCGTAATAAAAAAGATATTCATATATAATAATTTTTGTGTATTTTCACATACATTTTTACATAATTTCATTAAAAAGAAATATAGATGTTCAAGAAACTATCCTATAAGTAGGATATACCTATACAAAATTAAAAAACAAGTTTGAAAAATCAACAAAGTAACAGTATGGTGGTAACCATATTTGATTAATTATTGAGATTTCAACGTTTTATGGACCGAAAAAAGTTAAACAGAGTTAGACAAACAATTTTTTGACAATAATTACACTGGACACATAAAATTTGGGTATATAATTTTAAATTTCAATTATAGTACCTACTGACTAGGAGTTTAAATTCGCAAGCATTGGTTTCAGAAATGAGCAAGTTATCCTTTAAAATGATGAAGAAGTGTGTTTCAGACGATATCCTTGAACTGAAGCTACATGAAGGACCTTTTCAAGAAATAATAAGCCACACAGTTCACTTTTCAGAGGACAATTTTGAACTCTTCTATCAGAGATGCAGCTATCATTGTGACAAAGCTTAATAACCTGAGCCAATACTTCTGCATCAATCTTTGCATTCTAGGAAATTAAAACATCATAGCCTGGCTTCAGCAGTAAATTCTTCCCTTCAACAATATATACAGAGCATCGGGAAAATGTTTCCCTTTTTGTATTATAAGTCTTTTAGTAAAAAAATATGAAATATGCACCGTTATTTGGTACCTACACAGATTCTTGGGAATCCTTCATTGAAAGAAATGTTTAGAAAATAAATCTAAATGGGGGCCTAGCTAGGGGGTCGATCACGTCATCAGTGTGTAGGTCCACTAGGTGCTCAGTAGCACAGATCCATTAAGATCCCCCCAAATATTGAATATCGATTTTTTTGCCCCCCTTAAAAAATATACGAAAATCAAACAATTTTTGGATTTATGCTAATTATGCTAATGAGCGCCTGGTGAATTGGAAATGTTTTAACTCCTGGACCGAATGACGTCATCAACCCCAAGCGCACCCATATAGATTGTTTCCAAAGTACTTATGTACCAAACAAAAGTGTATACATATTTATTTACCAAAAAAATATTTTTTTGTCGGACATGAAGCGGTCAGTATCAGTGGCAGCTGATTCGCATTAATACTGGCATCAACTACAAAGTTATTCTGTCATCTGAATCATATCATCAAATAAAGTCAATAATACTACTATAATATTTTATTTCACCGTAAAAATAGGGAGCCAAATAAATAGCTTTGTTAGATGTTGCATCTTTATTTAGCCACAAAACATTTTGGCTTCCTCAATTGAATCGTTTAGACAAAACTATTTTCGATGCTCCTACAGGATTGTGGAAGATAACCAAAAGTACAAATATAAAATTACCTTGTATTCTGAAAATAAAATTATCCTGTACATCTTTGTAAATAATATCCTGGTTCTATTACAATAATAAAAGAACATCAAAGTGTGAATTTTACTTATAATTCAACGAATAAAGGTTTTGGATGATACAATTTGATGTATTAGTTGTTTTTGATACTGATAAAATATTCTCTAGAAACTAAAATAATTACATATATTCTATTCTAATGCGTATTCAATGTAAAAAATAGATTTGGAAATATTAATTCAGAAGAAAAGTTATTTAAACAATTATGTGCAATTTAGATAAGAAAAAAGAGAATTAATTTTCTGATATTTTGACATAGATAAGAATTCCATAGAACAAATTTCAGAAAATTAGTCAGGGCGCTAAAAGTAAAGGTTAAAATTATTGCACTTTTGGATTTCTCTGAAGACTTCCATTTATGTATTTCTCATATCTATTCTTTATCTAGCATGTACCTAAACCATTCATGGCTTTATTGAAAGTTAAAAACAAAAACAAAATAAAAATCACGAATACAAGTTCTCAATATATGATACAATAATGTTACATAATACATAAAATTACATATGGAATAAAGGGAAATCATGAAATATTGTAGCATTCAATTTCACACTGGAACTCAAACTGATGTTATGTACATTTTCTGAGGACAATAATATCTCTGTGGACAACTGCATTATTTCTCCATAAATATTTCAAACAATCCAATCATTCCGCAGACAGAGGACATAGTTTGAAAGTGCGCAATTTGAGGAATGTTAGTTGCTTTTCCAAAATTCAGAACATTACGGCAGATTGTGTGTAGGTGTTCGAAGGTTCTACTTAGAAATTGGTGGTCGGTACTGGTCGATATTGATATATGCCGATTTCAATTTTATTAATATTTCAAAGGTATCGATTATGTTGAAAAAATAATAATTCAAATTGTGATATAAAATGAATACTTATGTTTATTGGATTCATGGGAGTGAGAAACAGACCAAACTGAACATACAAAGAGAGCAGTTTGTCTATTTGATTTTCTAAATCCAATCAAATTATTAACAATAAAAAAAACATCCACAGATACAAAGTGCAATTATGCTTTCACATTTATCAATTTTAGTATTAGTGAACGTTTTTATAATTTTTTCAGACCATTTTCAGGAAATTAAAAGAAAATATTCTTGTAACATTTTATAGATAATTTGTGTTAGATGGCTAATATTTATTTATATAAAAGCGATTAAAGAATCTTTTAGCCACAAAAACAACATAAAATAAATCAATCGAATTTAAATAAAGCGCTCTTTCTTAGGCTCTTATCATGTCTGTACCTTTCAAGTATACCTACTTTTAAAATCTAAAGTTCAGTGCTATCGTTAAGTCCATAATATGTTTGTGTTAAGTAAAATACGATAATCAAAAACATGTAAGTATACGAAATTAGGTGGTTTCGATTTTAAGGTATGTTTTAAAAGGACCTTCTGGTCAATGCTTTCATGTGGTGAATTTCATTTTTCTAATTCGGCTTAGTTTTCTGGAAATATTTTTTTAAAAATATGCCTAAAGTAGACCAAAATTGAATTTGATGAAATTAAAATAATAACAGCATTTTAATTTTTTATTTAAATCTACTACTTGAAAGTAATATAAACATTAATGGTTTTTTTTGGTATTCAGATAATTTTTAACAACAATTTTTCGTTGTAGCTATATTTAAAAAAAAAATTATATATGTACTAATAAAAGATAAAATTCGATTACTACTCACAAATATTTGTAACGACATAAATATGAATTTAAGATAGATATCCTAAATTTTTTCAAATTTTTCTAATTGTACTAAAACAATAAAATGTTATATTACTTACATTTTTGTAGTAGTAAAACACATAAATATGAATTTTTATAAAATGTTGGAATTTTCTGCGTTATGTGAATTATTAGAAAAATTGTCATACTTTTAAATAAATATTTCCAGAGAAATAAGCAGAATTGCAGAATTAAAAAAACGAAATACACCACAATTATGCTTTATACTACTACCTGCAAGCTTTGACCTGAAAGTCCCTTTAACGAAAAGGCTCTTCAAAACTACTCATATTAATATGCCAACACGTAGACTCATAAGTGGATGTGTATTCGCTCATCACAAAGTCAGAAGTTGATTTGGAATATTTTTTAAAGAAAAGCAATCCAACGAACAAACTTAACTGTACAAAATAATCGAAGCCATTGTATTGGGATTGGATAGAAATACTTAATTAAAGTCTTTTACAAATCCATTTTCCACTTCAGTTAGTAAGAACTTTATCGTCTTTTTATAAATACACGACATGTATTCTGTGTAGCGCTCATCCAAAGTAACACGAACAGCTTCCAGAAACGCTTCTTCAAAGTTCTGCAAGAGAATACAAAGAAATAATACACACTATGTCCAGTCTACTTCTTAATATGGAGATACGTTGAGATAGAATTGAGGTATGGCTAACCCCGGACATAATTTGTCCATCAAAGAATGCTAAGTGTCATTTTTCAGCAATGTGTTTATTCCATACTGTCTGATGTATAAATAATGAGATACAGTCGAATAAAAGGAAATATCATTCATGATTCTGTTGTCCGTCTTTTCTAGTCAATTTCTGGTCAACATAATCGATAGCTAAATAAATTCGACAGTAATGCGAGCACATCAATGTTTCAATGCTGACATTAGGTACCTAAAGCTGACGGATTTATTCATAAAACAATTGATTGTTAAATTAAACATTATTTCACTACCCCTAAGGCTGTAAATTTCTTTATTCTGGAAATTGTAGTCTATATGTTTATTATTGCGATTAACCCATTGAATAGTCTTGTAGTTTTTAATATAATCATTTTTTGAAATTACATATAGGTACATATAGATAAAAATACATTTTTATAGAAAGAAATACACTTATACCTAAATGACAGAAACAAACTACAGCTAAATCCTTTTTACTTATTCATATCTAGCGCCATATGATTTAATAGTAATCAATTAGAGCTCTGGAAAATAGAAACTTTGTAATTGTTATTTTATTTGTTTTAAACATGTTCAGCAATTGAATTTAGGTAGGTGTATTATTATACTCAGCAGTCATTATTTAATTATTTTGGTAAAATTGATTCAAATACTGTAGCTCAATTTTTATTATTAAAATAATTAACATTTGAAGGCAGTATTTTTAGTGTTGTATGTATATTTACATACTAAATCGTAATAAAGACAATCATAATTTTCCTATTTTTCAACTATTTGGTTTGATTATCATATTATTAAATAGGTAGATAATAAGACTACCCATCCAAAAGTTTACCAAAGATCTGCAATATTCTTTCCCTTTATTTTGTACTTAAGTACACCTACTTATAGGAAATATTTTCGCAATCATTCCAATAGTCTTTGTCAAAGGGAAACTTCGGTTAATGCTTGCACTAAAGAATATTCGGGGGTGTATTTTGCTTTTCTAATTCTGCTTAGTTCTCTGGCATTTTTTTAAATATTGGTAGATCGTTTTTTGAAAATGTCCAAAGGTAATTTGGTCAAATTAAATTAATATTAATATTTCAATATTTAACATAAATTTGCCACAAACATTTATAATATTGTTTTTGTTGATAGGTATTTAGTTTTATTTTGAACAATAATTTTTCCGTGAAAGCTATATTTAAAAATATTATGTAGGTATACTAATAAACAACTACTACTCATAATTATCTGTAATAACATATATGTATATATTTTTTAATAAATATCTTATTTTTTTGTAATCTTATAATTGTACTAAGAAACGATAACATATTTTATTACTCACATTTTGTAGTAGTAAAACACCAACACACCTACACATACAAATAAAATAAATTATTGATTTATAGAATCTATATTCATTGAGTAATTTATAGAATCTATGTTCATTGAGTTATTTATAAATTAAAAATCATAGAATGGCTAGCTCATCATTTTCATGGTCAAAATCGGACGTAACTTTCTTAACACCCTATATAATCATCATCATCATCATCAGGTTCAATGCTCGATCGAACGTTGAAGAACATGGTTCGACAAACTTATCTATCAATAGCCATCCTTATCACTTCAACATCTCTCTTTTCTGAATGAATCCACTGCTTCAGACTAGGTACCTACTAATAAAGTTCACGCAAGATGGACCTCTACCCCTTTTATCAAGAATTCTACCAATTACAGCCAATGTCTCAATAAGACCTTTTCTCATGACATGTCCGAAAAAACCTGCTTGTCTGGTTCATATAGTTTGAATCTATGATCTCTTTGTTCCTGCCCTCTGTAAAACACTTTCATTTTTCTGGTATGCAGAACGTACTCTTAGCCATGCCAATTCTTCTCCTGATCTCAAATTCGCACCTACTATCATTTGAGAAATAACTTCAGAGGTAAAGTGGTAGGTGTTCCCACAACAGAAATAAGCAATTAAAAAAAATTAATAACTTCAGAGTAATTGAAACTTATGACTTGTTTGATATCTTTGCCCGTTGTTTGTAACTTGCATCCTTCTAATTTTATTTGGTTCATGACCATGCTGAAGGTTTTATCCGCGTTGATGTTTAACCCGTATTCTACACTGATATCAACTACCTTGTTCAGCAGTGCTGGTAGATCTTGTATTTCCGCCATCAAGACCATGTCATCTGCATATCTAAGATTGTTAATCATCTTCCAAGTGACCTAAGATTATCTCTTCGTGCAATTTGAACAAGTCTGGTGAAAAGATGCAGCCTTAACGGACTCCACGTTTTATTTGGGTGTATTTTCGCACTTCAACATGGATGCAGAGACCTGCTGTTTGGTCCAAATACAAGTTCCAAATGAACCTAAGGTCTTTTCCATCGATGTCCAGCTGTTCATGAGCTGTTCATGTTTGACCTAGTCACTGACACATAAGTGTATAGTTTTCTGGACATCAATCATACTTTTTTCTATCATCTGTAAAGAAAATGTTGCGTTACGCGTACCAGCATTTTTGACAAATTCAAAAATATTGTGCACTGATTTCCGGTGTGATTTTAGAGTGGACTCTCCTCATAATTTTCCACAATATTAGTTTAGTTATAGGTGTCCGGGACAATGTGCGTTTTTTTAAATTTATATGTTTTATATATAAGTATATTATTTAGATAGTAGTTTTTACCACAAAGAGGTATGCGTCAAAGGTTATTCGTTTGTGATGAAAAATGTGGTTATTGCAAACATTTCCTCCACAGAATTCTGGGTTCCAGTAGATGCTGTTGGTCCTGTAGAAGATCGACCAAAGATTCTGCGAATGACCATTTCGACGAAGAAATTTCATGTTATTGTAGCCGCTAACTTCTCAGGTGTATCCAATTTTGAAATTCTTCAAGAAGAGGAAACCGTCTGCGCACAACGAAACATTCATTTCATGAGAAATTGTCTACACTATCTGCAAAACCAACACCATATTCCGGCAGAACGTCTACTATGGATGCATGACAATGCAAGAGCACACGTTGCCAATGTAGTTCGCGATTTCTTGGAAGAACACGTGATAGAAAAAGTGGTACAATCTCCCTACTCCCCCGATCTCAATCTCCTCGACAGATACATATATCTTCAGAAATCTTCAAGCCAGCAGACGCAATGTGGAGTTTCAAAATGTCAATGAAATACGTGCTCATATCACAAAGTTTCTCAACAGTCTGTCCAACAACAAAATGAACAAGCAGTTCCAAGAGATCACGAATTATTGTCAGATTGTGATTGATCACGGAGGTGATTATCCTTAAGTTATTCTGTGTTACCTTTCAATAATAAATAAACAAATTATTTTACATAAATAAGTTAATCAGTTATGAAGTTAATGAAAAGAAACCATATTTAAGTTAAAAAACGCACTTTTTTTCAGACACCCTATGACTCATGAAGCTTATATATATATTTATTTATTTATGTGAATTTTATGAAATTTTGAAACTTTCTGTAATATGTGAATTTGGTAGAAAGTTTGTTATACATTACAACTATTACTTCCAGAGTACTGAACAGAATTTAGAAAATCGAAATACACCATAAGGATTCTTTAATATCGGTAGTATTATCTGCGATCATTGACTGAAGATTCCCTTTAATTTATTGCAGTGAATCGACTTAGGAAGGCCTATCTGCAGGTTCATTGATCGTCGACCAAATTTGAAAAATGTACAAAACTTTTTCTCACCTTGCTGGTATCAACTTTAACTATTAGAATCTCATATTCCAAGCTAAACAAGATTATATTACGATGGACATTTCAATACTGCTGCACGCTACTTTTTTTATAGACAGTTTACAAATTAAAGCATGTGAATTTTATAAAAGTATCCTACTGAAATATATCCAATTTCTCAGCAGATCGTTTTAGGAAATATATGTGGGAGGTTCCTATTAGAGTTTGATTTTTTTAGCAATCTTCATTGAAACAAATCTATCTTAATAATAATCGCTATTCGATGATATTTTGTGGAAAATCTTTAGGATTTGTGTGGTGCATTCACCAATTTTGAGTACCTATCTGTCATTATCGACGTCATGAGCCATATATAGGTCTTTTTATCGATTCCTTCAGTAAAAATATGGTCGAAGAATCATTCCAAAATATCAGCCCATCAATCCACGGGAAGTATAAAATACTATAAGGATGGCTACCTTTCCCATCAATCCACGGTCTGTCTAAAACTAAGGATTATCAACGAAAACTTTAAATCACGGAAACCAAATTTGTTTGAAATCCTATTTTTACTATGAGTTAGGTGTTGGCGATGTGACAGACACATTGGTAAAAATGGATGTATGACCATGGACTACTAAGCAAATTAGGGGACGTAAACCGACCTTTTGGTGTGAACAAAATCGTGAGTCTATACTTTGTTTTGAGATATCTCGCAAAATGTTAAAATAATTTTAATTGAAGTAATAAAAATATATATTGCAAAGACATTTCAAACAGCAAGTTTATGAAAATATGTTTAAAAAAATTCACTTGTAATACGAATGCCGCCATCTGCTATATTTACAACCACAATTGATTGCTGGTGTCTTGTTGTCTATTTCGGATTTGACAAGTTCGCATTTGTGGACAGGAACAGGACATAGTTTAGTGACAGCGGGTTTGATGTGAAGATAGTCCTGGCATTTTCCAATTAGTAATTTTGGTCAGTTCGTGGACCTGTTTGAGTGCAGACGGTAGAGGAGGCGTAGGTGATTGCCTGCTGGCAGATCCATGTTTGTTTGTGTAAAGAGCAGCCGGTAGCCGAATGGATAGCGCTCTGGACTACGGATCTTGAGGTTCCCAGTTCGAGCCCCGGTCGTGACTCACTTTAAGTTACTTGGTGGACAGGGTTCCGAAAGTGCTTAGGGACAAAGACAACCCACCTCCGATCCGCCTGATAAGTCGTCAAGGTGTACCAAGGAAGCCGGTCTCAGCCCAAGGACCGTGAAGAGGTTGTCTTCAGCGATCAACATGTGCTGCCTCCCATGATGACTGTGGGCTACTGAAAGTAGTATTTGCGAAATAGCACATAATTTCACGGATCACAGTTAAAAGGGTTCAAAGATACTGTGATGACAGCATTCAATGTTCCGACATGGGGGTGGATCGAATCCTCGCAGTGCCGCTACAAGAAGAAGAAAGAAATTATCTAACGGAGCCTGCCAGTTTGTGCAGCGGACGCGGTGGTCGCCTGGATGCTCAAAATAACGTGGAGGCAGAAGTATTTGCAATTTAGGTAGAGAGTTCATGTCTTTTCTACACACCTCGTTGCCAGTGACGAAACGTTATATAGAAGTCAAGTAGGTATTGAGATAATGTCCAGGTACGGTTAGTTCTCATACAGTATAAGTTAAGTTATCTGATTGGTTGATCAGTACATACGATGAATGTGGTTGAGGACATATCACTACCCATCTCGAAAATATTTAATTTCAAGTGGGGAAGGGCGGCCCTATCTCACCGATTTACGATCCATCCACATTACTTCCTGACACATCCAATTTTATATGCCGGTCGGTATGCTAAAATGACTATGTGAGGCTCGTAGAAGCTGTTATCTACTCCAAGTTTCATTTTTCTTGTTCTCTTAGGTCCTTAATGCCAAAGTCAAGATTGGCACATTTATGCAAAACATTTAAACCGTATCTTAAGTTTAAACTATATATTAAAATAGATGCGAAAGTTTTTATTTATCTAGCTTTGAAAAAAACATAAATTTCTGTTCAAAAGAGGTCATCTTGAAACGGCTGTAACTCCTTAACGGAACCTCAAAGTGCAAAAACTATACAGACCACTGGAGCCCACTTTAAGTTATCTAAAACACAAATGTTGATGCCCAAAACAAATTTTGTTAAGAAGATCATAATCTGGTGCTAGGCTAAGAAATTATCGAATATTTTGTATAAAAAATTTTTAACGTTCGCAAAAATCGTGATATTTTTTTATTAAAAAATGTATTTTTTTGTAAAATAATGCCGTTTTCAAGTGTTTCTCCTGTTCAATGTTCAAGTGGTATTAAGATAAATTATAATTAATGATAGCCTTTGCGATATTGTACATCGAATGGAATCAATATTGACATATCTAAATAACTATTCATAGCGATTTTACTATACCGATTGGCATAAATGGGATGTACTAAGCCCAGACAAATAGAAAATGGTCTATAAGTTTAAAAAAGTTACTTTTTCGAAATATTTCGTTCATTTAAAACAATAATTAAACACAATAGGATCAACAAAATTCGTATAAAATACAAAAAAATCATCCAGAGCCCCATGTAAACAATCACAGGTCAAATAAATTGTAAAAATATTAAATTATTATATAAGAATTATTTTTTTAACATAAAAATATAAATATTGATCACAAGCTTTATAGTGTTGCAAAATAACAAATTTCCAACAACAAAAATTTAAACTTAACAAATTGCGCCGTTTTACATTTCACAACCCTGATAGATTTTTAGTGTTAAAATGTAATAAATATTAAAGTCAAATTATATTTTATAATTTTGCTTCATTCATTTCCCATTAGGAATTTAGTCAGTCAGCAACATCCTAACAACGAGACTAGCTGTCCTGACTCCGCGCAGCAGAACGAACCATTAGGCGCCATTTGTGACGGTCTTCTGTCAGCCGAATTGCGTCGGGTAAGCTTGTTCCCTGCCAAGTCTTGATGTCCGAATAGACTGTCTGCGAGTTCTCCCCCCTTCTACGCTTTTCAGTATGTGGTCCAACGACTACATCTTTGACCAGACCATTAGCTCTGCAGGCATGTTCAAAGAAACTGAGTTTCTTAATCTTTACCATTTGCACCAGCTCCGGCCTGTTGATGCAAAGAACCCCCATTGAGAACCCCACCATTTTGCTGCATTGATTCTTCTGATATCTTCTGCCTTCCCTCGGCGTCCAAGCTTCGGCACCGTATGTCAAAACAAGCCACACCAGCGCTCGAACAACCCTCATTTTCTCCTCCTTCCGGATGCCTCTATCTCTCCTATGTTCACTAGGAAAGGAAGCTTTTCTTCGACATCGCTATCTTCACACGAATATCCTTCTTCTCACAGTTTCCACTCCCTGTCTTAATAAATTGTAACACAGATGTTTTATTCAGCATTTCATAAACCCTCCATTATGGTCAGCGTTCTATGAAGCAATACAATAGGTTCTGATTATGATGCTTAGGTAGGTATATAAATGTCATCAATTAACTCTAACAGTAGCATTAGAATTCTAAATTTTCATTCAGTAACCATGATATCTGTTTGAGCAATTCCTTTCACAAAAGCCAGGAGTTTAAGCAATGTTTGGACTGTCATTTCGGATTCAAAATATCTTCATAGCACACTATATAAAATGTAATGTACAGGGTGTTTCAGTTGATCCCGCCGCTAAAATTATATTTTTGAAAACAAGAAAATTTAATTTTAAATGGTGA
>JAUYWI010087209.1:0-12590 GCA_034780595.1 Parotoplana pacifica
TGGCAGATCTGACCAACTTGCTCGCCTACCACACGCTGCCGTCGGACGTGGCCGGTTCAACTGGGGCTTCTGGAGCTGGCGCGCCGGCTGCTGGGGTCGGCGCCAATCAACCGACCGCTGCAGCAGCGATTCTGGCGGCGGCGGGCAACCTGACCATGGAGAGTGCCAGTGATCAGATGCAGCTACTAGATCCAGTAAGTTTTGTGGACTCTTGTTAGAAGCATTTGTTCGGTTCGGTTCAGAGAAGAAATTCATTCAGACACTTAGTTGTTAAAACAATCCGATTTCTATTGTTACAATTCAATAATATGATATATGAACGTTTTATTGTGTTAATGTTTAAACTTTTTACTTCAAGTGACTCAGTAAAGGAGGATATTGACAAATGAATTAGCTCTTCACGTCTCACCAAGCCCAAAAGTACCTAATAAGATGGACTGCACAATTAGTTTTTATTTTCTTTCAAAAAGGTGCCAGAAATCACAGAAACGCTTGGAACTCATTTCCGAGCCTGCATAGGTGAACCGTTGTACTTATAATTGTTCAGATTTTGGTGGTAAATCCAAACATAGTGAATAATTAAATTAAGCACAGTCTGAAGGCTTTCATATGGATGTCTGTGGGTCAACTTAGTTAACTAGAAAAGTCAGAAAAATCGATTCCTTGTAATTCTGACTGACAATTTGGTTTTGAATTACATTAGCATTAATAAAGAAGAATGAATATACACTGAGTGTACACTACGTACATAGTTTACCATAATATTGACTGATCTTAATCATTACCTAGTGTTTGAATGGCAGTCTGCAATGTTTTGACCGTTTTTATGGTGATGTGTGTGTTCTCGATTTCAGTCAATTCGTCCATTACATCGTATTGAATATCCTAATTTATCTATGGTTAGCTCAAGAATTTGTTTCGTATTTCTAAATGAAAAACTCAATTCTCACACATTTATGCTTATCTAGAATGAAAAAAATAGTTTGTCGTTTATTCTACATTTTGAGGCCAATGTGTAAGTTAGTGTTATAATAAATAGCATGAAAGCATTCCATAAACGCTCCTGTTTGGAGCAATTCCAAATTTGGTTCCGTGTTGGTTAACAAAGATATATCATATCATCGTTAGGTAAGGGAGAGCTTGTTAAACAAGTTGTTTTAAATGATAAGAGTTTGGCTGGTTGTTTTCTTTATTCCTGGAAAGCACAAGCCTGTCTCCCTGGCTTAGCTACTGCTGAATCAGACCTTGTTATTGTCTTTGTTGTCTGTTTTTTTTATGAATAGGAGGCTGGTGGTGTCTCAGCAGCCGAGCCATCATGTTGTATCGCACATTATTGATATGTTGTTTAGCTGTGTCGATGGATTTTATCTCGCGGTAAAAATATGGATTAGCAATTTGTATATTATTATTATATGCGTGTTAGGTTTTGTGACTTATGGGTCTTAAAAACAACGTTTATATATGTAGACGATTTATTAGTTTGTAACTACTTTACATACTATTTCATGTGTGTATGTACTACTAGTGGTTTTTTCTTGGTTCTAGCTACTACACTAACTGCATTTTATGTAGCTTATTATGGTGTTATTTTGTCAGTCACTATAGATAAATGTACGCGCGCACATGCACAATGCATGCAATACGGTGTAAATGCCTGTTCAGTTTTTAGTAGTACATTCTGTCCATGAAATTGAATTTATTTTCTATATTATTTATGCAACACTCACTATATTTTACATGCAATAGCGTTCAGCGAGACACAATTTATTTTATGCATTAAACCATCAAGGTATGGCACCTCAACATCATCTCTATGTACGGTTTGTTTGTGTAGCCTGTTATTTATGTAAGTTACCGATCGATAATTTTGTACGATAACCTGAACTCTATAAACCCATTGTGTGTGTGATTGTTGAAATAGATTAGTTACGTTGTGTTTGTACATAATACATACACCAAATTGAAATTGTCAACGTCAGCTATATCTATGTATGTACTGCACTTTCTCTGTTATCTGATAACTGTTATTATATCGCAAAGAATTGTTCAAACATAATTTTATGGTGTTTAAAGTTTAGTTATTAGCTCCTCCATCAAAGTTGTAGTTTTTCTATTTACAGCGTTTC
Source organism: Parotoplana pacifica (assembly GCA_034780595.1). Taxonomy (NCBI): domain Eukaryota; kingdom Metazoa; phylum Platyhelminthes; order Proseriata; family Otoplanidae; genus Parotoplana; species Parotoplana pacifica. The sequence goes on from JAUYWI010087209.1 coordinate 2,127, forward strand.
CAGGTAGTTTGGAAAGGTCGCCTCGCTCTGAAGAATGACGAAGCTCACGTGCAGATGAATTTTGTCCACGGTAACAACGATCTGATCAAGGCCTGTATGTCGTTGGCGGGCCACTCGTCCAACATCGTGGACCAGCCACTCAAGATTGTGCAACGGATGCGCCTGGAACCGGCCCAGTTGGAAGGCGTCCAACGCAAGATGCAGGACCAGAACGAGTTCTGTATGTGTCTGGCGCTGGCCAGTGGCTCCAATCCGCTCGATCTGACACGGATGAGCGCCTGTCTGAAAGAAACCTTTATCAACTATCTCCAGTCGAAGATGGCCGCCGGTATCATCAATGTCTGTCATCCAGATCATACCGATGTAAGTTCGGATTGTGGTTGGTGTGGCTGCATGGTTTTGAGATGAAAAGCTCTGTACCTAGAATGTTTAAATCAAGAAATAGCTCTGATATTATGAGTGTAGTGATACAACAAATGGTGGACTGATTAGTCTGATTTAAATTTCTATTTTATTTATTTGTAAAAATTGTAATATTTCGTATTAGACAAGAAATGTGTATGGAGTATTTATATTAATTAATTGGTTATCAATAAGGTTATCACAATAATGTCATTTACTTTAGAATTCATTTTGTATTAAATTTGAGAAAATCTTCCTTTTCGAAATTGGATTTTTATTCACAAAATACTTAGCCAACCCCCATAGAGGTATTATAGATTTCTAATGCCTACTTCTGTCTATACTTTTATACTACTTAATTTGTCTATACTTTCTAGGGTCTATATGTGGTTCACATTTTCCCGCCGTGTGAATTTTCCGTCACTCAGCTGAGACTGTGCGCGCCCGACCTTCTCAACTGGATCAACGACCAATCCATTCCGCATTTGTTGGTTGTCATTACCACCGTCTGATGGCGCCTTTTCAGTCTCATTCACCGCCCACGTCTTTCATTAATTGAACTCAACATAGAAATTGAAAAGCCATCTTTGGTTTTCTGGTCAACGTTTCCTTCGTCGTTGTTGCTTCTTGGGAGATACACACTGGTGCAGCAAATGTAAAAGGAAAATAAGTCACGCGATCCATTTGGCCTCGATAAATGCTGGTAAATGGTTCGCTCCTTCGTTCATTGTGTTACATTTGTCGGTGTATGATAGTGTTCGGGGGTTGCCGAATTACTGGAATGTGGTATTCACACACATTGACTGCTACAGGATTCAATAATTCATGGCAAACAACCTCCAACGACAGGATATGTCTGTCGGCATCGAATAGAACTTTATTGATTGCATTGATTGATTGATTTTCAACGTTGTGTTGATTGAACAAACTCCAAAATAAGCTTCTACGTTTTATTATTATAACCGGTGTTGCATTAAATATACGTCCTAGAATTCTACTTGATGTTTTAATTAAAGGATTTCAAGTGAATATTACTCAATGTACATCATTCATTGTCCATTAACCAGTTATGTACTATAAAATATGTTATACCTAATCTTATTAGCTTAGAGATAACTTTAACAATTTGTCTTTATTTTTTATTATTTGGTACCCATCAACTTATTTTTATTCAGACAAAGCAAACTAAAAAAACGCATTCGTTTAATTTTTTTTCGTATTCACAATTTTGCATTCTTTTTAACTCAGGTTAATAACAGTACTATTGGTAATTTTCTCCTTTTACTTATTAACTCTCAATGTTATCTTTTCTGTTATTATATAGATTAAAATTTTACCATGGTAACCTAACTAATGCAAATTCGTTGCAGTTAAACACAACTAAACAAATTTATTGAATGATTAAAAGAGTAACAACTAGTTAACCAAAATCTTGGATAGTGATAAACCAAGATGTTGGTTACCGTGGTAAAATTTCAATCTATATTTTTGATGTAGAATGATTTGATTTTATTGTAGTTAAACCATAGACTAATCTAAATTAATTATATTTTATTTTGGAAGTTGTTCTAAAATTACAAGATAAGTTTTGTGTATCTAATTCAGCAGCGACATATAGGAAAGATTGTCAGTTTTATAATGCAAACTTTACTGCACAATTACTCTTTTTCATAAGAAAACTGATACTTTTTCTCGGATGTATAATAATGCGAATATTGTAGATTAGTTGTCTATGCAACTGACAACAGGGGGAACCAAGGCAAATATTGATTGAATTTATCGATTGAAATTTAGAGTAGTGTGCTTCCTTCCTCTTGAGAAAGCCAGCAGTATTTCACATGGAGATGCAAATGAAATAACTTTGCTTGAGATATAATGTTCTATTCAAGCACTGGGCTAGCCTGTATTGTTGACGTGTGCCGTTCAACAGAACACACAACAAGCAAGGATAGTTTTGAGTTTTATTTTAGAGCTGAGTCGCTACTGGAAACGGCGATAAAGATAAGGTGATGTGTATTATATTTACCTAGCGTTGTTGTTGTTTGAATGAGAGAGTAAACCTGGAACTCCAGCTGTTCTGCAGCTATAGGTACTTGGCCAAAGCCTGCAAATGTCTAAAAAGGATGGTTATTGTGGTGTGGTAGCATATAGGGGATGGATGTATTCTAGCTAGCATATTATATGTAGGTAATATAAAAAGCCTAAGGAAAATTCGTAAAAGGAAATGGATTGTGTGTCGTTTGCTTCAAGTCTCCTTCTCTGTTGTGTTCACTTGCAAATTAAGTATGTATGCTAGAAAAGAAGTGACATTCTGTTTTAGCCTAGAAAATATAATTTCATATTATTTAATGCTGAATTCTACAATGCTAGTTCTTTGCGGTATACCTACAACAGCCATGGATGATATTATATATAAAAGCTAGTGTCTAGTATACTAGGCTCTATATAGGTATGTATGTGTATATATTAGGCTTTGTGAAATGGTTGTCTTGGTTGGCAGCAAATATCGATTGATATTTCGTTTTCACTGGCATTTCCTGTTTAGCTGCAACGGCAGCAGGCCAAGCATACAATCTAAATTTTTCACTTCTATTTTGTTCGTTGCTTGTGCTTGCTCTACTACATATACGACTAAGTAACTGCAAGTCGGATGTTTTTTAGATTTTCATCTTTTCTCAGTATTTTATCAGGGCTAGTTATTCATAAATCTGGGATACCTACTACTCCCCTCTAAAAGGTATATTTGTTGGTTCCTATGTGTGTGTATGTGTGTATGTTTTGTAGGCAATGCTAATATGGGTGGTTGTATAGGAGTTGATTGGTATAGAAGAAATAAATATTCCAGTGTTTCTTGCTATTTTTCTCCATTTTTATATGTACCTAACAAGCAGCCATCCATATAGTCAAGCTTTGTTAATAAAATAAAGAATGAAAAATACACACGGTATCGTATTATTTAGTAAGCCTATATTTAGGCTGTATTTTTATTTTTCTATGGATCAAGCTACACTAGAAAATCTTTTCTTTATAAATTCATCTCCATATATTAATAGAAGATTTGTGTTTCTATCGATAAAAACAGCTTTCCTGGTTTTTATTTCTAATATTTACCATCCCCGCTATTTTTCTTTTAGTTGAGAAAATGAAATTTTGATAGACATTATTAGCTTCTATAAAATGAATGGTTTTATAGTTTTGTTTTCCCTGATAATATGTTGTATTATTGATTAATTATGGGTTTGTGTGCTTTTATTTGTTGTCATTGCTTTTCTTGGGTGCTAGCCAGAGTACATACATAATTGCTTGTTTTCTCTAGTGACAATAGTTTTCTATTTTGGTATTTTATACAATATTTGCCTTGTGTTTAATTTATTCAATTTTAACATCAGAGTTAACATGGAAATAAGAGCTAAATTGTTTGTGTAGATGGTTATAAGTACATACATAGCCTACCCAATTTCTTTTTTTTTAATACTTATATATTTAAGTAATACATATTTGGTTATATGTAGTGAAATAAAGCAGTTTGGATCGATCTAAATATGTATATCTAAAGAACGAAGTGAATCATGTATTATATGACATTTCCAACGAAGGCAATGTAGAAAAAAACGATTGAGTTATTATGTAATTAATCAAGCTTGCTTGTGATATTTTATATAGTTTTACTGTAACGACAACATGAATTAGATTAATACTAATTAATTTTGTTAATAAAGAATAAAGTTGAACTACTCTTGACTTCATCTGAATGTTTTGTCTATGATGCACATGTATACTGTACATAATAAAAATGATGCATTCTCTATACTAATGCTAACTTAGCGATTATTACTTTTATTTGTCTTTTAGATATTTCTAATTTTATGTATAGTTAACAGACATGTATATATATAACATTTTTGATTCTCACTAGACAAACTACTCTATATTTTATGCAAATCCAATTAGGCCTCTGGTTTATCCATAGAATGTATAAAAGTACATACATATATTGTTATCTTCTTTGTGGCTCAGTCCAGCTTTCTGGGATCATTATTGTACAAACTAAAATATTACATAGTTGCTCGAATACATTACAATCGCAAAAATGGTTGTAAAGTTCATTTTGTAGTCTATTTTATGACCAATACGTCAAATAACAAATTCTTTGCGATTGTTATGCCTCTATCGATATGACAAATTGTAGATATAAATAATATTTACCTAATTTATTTGTCAAACAGGAATTCAGATATTTGTGGTAATATTACTTCTATACGTGTTTTCTATGTAATTCTATGATTTCTATTAAACACTGTGTGATGTATTGTTGTATATATTTTATTTCTATAATTTTAATTTATCAGACAGATGTTGTTGGTGTATTTTTTTAAACCCATCTACCACTATTCTAAATTATTTCGGTGTTCTTTAGTATATTAATATATAATAGAATTTTAATGTAATTATAATATTTCACTTTACATATTTGTTGTTAGGGGTGTAAATTAAATTGTACTTTATAATAGGATCAGACATTTTGTAACATATTCTATGGACCCCGGCGCACGGACTCAGGATGTGTGTATATAGTGGATGCTGCTGACCTACATTACTGTGTATTCAATATTTGTTTGTAAATATTTATACTTATAGAAATAAACAACAATTATTATACATTGTTTTTATTATATTATTTTAAATATTTGTTTTTTCTATTTAAATTGTGTATGAAAAAAATATGTTAGAATTAGGTTTATAACCAAATAGCTATGTTTATAACCATCACTGTAAATGACTAAATTTATAGCCCAGAAAACGTGCACATAAATATGTAACACGAGAAATCACACGCACCCATATTCATTTTTTACCCAATTTTACACCATCAGTCACATAACAGTAATATTTTTTTCAAAATTCACTAAGTACAGTCCATAACGAACAGACAAGTACAAAATGTTCAGTATAATTACATAGTTTTGTAGTTTTTGAAATATTCGCTTTTCTATTCTTCAATTGCTGGGTCAGATTGACCCGCCTACCCCTTTTTGGAAACTATCAATTCTTTCTATTTTTATGGATAAATACAAAAAATATTGTTCCCAAATTTTTAGACGTGTGACTTGGTGCAGCTTCAACTCATTGAGGGCTCCTTTTAAATTTTTCATGGGAGTTACATTGGGAAAACTCATTCCACATATTGGTATTGATGATATAAAAGTACTAACTACGTTATTCTACATATTTAGACACTACCTAAATACTCTGTTCACATGATATAATTCTATTGATTTTTGGTACCTCACAATATTAGGTTATCAAGCAGTTGTCGATAATGTAGATAACTAATAAATTAATCACATACCATGAAGGTATAATGTCTATGTACAACAAACGCTCCACCTTATAAAACACTTATTAGATACTACCTATATCTTTATAGGTGCCTATAATGATTAACAACTAATAAAATGTGCTTTTGAACAATAATGTGGAATTGATAGTTGTCGTTTTTTAACTGTAAATCTAAAAATATGGCAATATGAGAATTACGGTGTAGATATAGAGAAAGCCACCAGGTTAAACACATGTGGTCCATTCAAAATATACATAAGTAGCAGACGCCATTCTATAGCACCTCAAATATAGTTATTGAGGTAATCTAATGCTATCCACCCACCTAATTCAGGAAGCAGTTTTGTTCAACTATTTTGGAAATACCTAACTTTGTCAGAAAAGTTGCTATAAAACGTATCTTACTCTGCCTAATATAACCATTCCAACTTCGCTGTGACTAACAACTGCAAGTAACATTTTAAAGCAAGGTAGGTACCTGCATTAAATATGCATTAAACATCTACACGAGGTATATAATACATGTTTTCTTCGGTTGCTGTTGGTTGCATTAAAATATAATCGATAATCTAGTTATGTATGTGTGTGCATTAGGCAGTATAGCTTACATTTATGTGTGTCTATAATTACTGAAACCTATACGCAATATGAATAATGTATGACATAAGTAACATTATATCAACATAGGTTGTAGAAAGATCAAGCTTAAATATTCTTATTTTATGGAATTTTAAGATTCTAATCATGGAAAAACATTATTATGCAGATTACTTGCTATATAGATTCAGATTCTGTCGATATTCTATAAATAAAAAATGTAATGAATGATTGATACGATCAATAAAAAAATTATAATATTTCACTAAATTCTTGGTCGATATAGCAAATTTAGAAGTAATTATTTCAATACAAAACTTGCAGTGTCTCTAATTGAATTTTTGCTATCTCACTGGCTTGGAAGTTTAAAAGTTTAGTTCCTTTAAATAAAATCTTAGCAAGAGCTTTCAAAGTTGTGACAGAGAAAATCTTTAAAAAAATACTGAAAATTCTTTTAAGCTTAATTTCAAAACAATTGCAAGATAGAATTCAAAAATATAAATTTTTAAAATAAATTTAAGTCAAAGAATACTCAAAGATGTTAAATTTTTGACAACTTAATTCTTTGAAAGATTTTGTAAAGTTTGAAATAAATTTGATTTTTAATCACTATTGTTTTAAACTTCAGACTGAACATATTTTTGTACATTGGTTGTATGTATACATCTACTATGTAATCTCTATTCAGTTTTGAATAAACCCTTTAAAGAAAGGACTAATAACATCATCGATCCTGCCCAAAAAACAATAATTCTAACATTTTTTTGTTTGCAATTTTCTAATTTGTATGATCAAAAATTGGCCTAGCTGATTAGTTAATGCTTTAATTTGTGACGTCAAAAATTCAATAATCAATATCGATTTTTGATTTTCCAATCAATCTTTTCCAGATACATAATATGTGTATCAAATTTATTTTTTTGTATGACAAAGACGCCCATAAAATTAACTGAGGTTCCCAATTGAAATATCGTGTAGTAACACCAATTCAGAATTGAAATATATTTAGATAATTGTGATAAATTAACGCGAATTAAGAATCCCTTGGCCACCCATTCTAAGGTTTTTTCCAAAATGCTCAAAAACAGCTAAATCGATTTACTTGAAATTTGGAAGCTGCTACCAAATTCTCTTCCGGATTTTTTTACATCAAATTTGTGTGACCCTACTACACCCTCAAGGTCACACCCTAGTATCCTTTAGAGTTTTGGGAGCATTCTTAAAACATACCATCGAATGTACGCTAAACGTCCTATAAATAAAGTTGGTACCAAATGTACTTTTTACAAAAAAATCAATTCTGAAGCTAAATAGTAATAGAATTGATCAATATTTGGTAGATAGACTATAAACACTATTGTTTAAATATATTCTGTTTTTTTTAAATACCTATTGATTTTTATGACCAGGGTGCAACCTGAGAGCCAAAACAATCAATAAATTTTATTTTTTCAATTTATTTTTTTCAAATTTGTGTAGGTTACTCGATACTATTAAAAAATATTGCTAAAAGTAGTTTTGAAAATATCTGTGTCAAAATTATCCATATATGAAAATCCTATTTCTTAATAAAATATAAATAGTTCAATACAATGTCTTTATCTGGTATAAGTGTACCAAGTAAAAAAGTCATAACTTTATCCAAAGTTAGAAATTGAGGTCGCTTGATTTTTGGACCAGAACGTGGCATTATTTTTGTTTTCTTAAATTCAATTTTAGGGCAAAAAATCATTCCAAAACTGTTATGAATGACCTAGAAACTAATAATAAGGAATTTAAAATCAAATAGAGCCATTTAGTGAATAAATTAACCTTTAAAAACAATATTAATGGACCTGTCCTCGTATGATGGGCCTCATTATTCCTAATTCTTTATCTCGATTTTTTGGAGTCAAGATAGGATATTTCGTTTGAATTTTAGAGCCATGTAAGTGGTTTTGGCCCAAAATATCGATTGTTTGGGCAAAAAAATCAATTTTGAAGCTAACTAGTAATAGAATTGATCAATATTTGGTAGATAGTAAAACACTTGTTTAAATATATTTCAAACAATCAATAATTAATCATAAATATGGATTTGTGTTATGGAGTGCCTAGTGGACCTATATACCAAATTTGAAGCAAATCGTACAAACTAATTTTTAGACCTGATGATGTCATCGGCCCCCTTATCGATTTTTTCAACAAAACAATTCTGTCGATAAATCTTTCCAAATTGCAAGCCAATCCATCCATGGGAAGCATGAAATCCTAGCTGGGTAGCCGCTGCCTATGTGAAAATATGTTTATCCACCAAGTCTATCTATAAAGTACCTCAACACGAATTATTAATAGGTTTTTCATTATTGATCCTTACTTCCATGATGGCATAGTCAACATGCACACTGATCTTCACGTGCTACAAAATTGGTTCATGCCAGATTTCCAGAACAAGATGGACGTATATTTGAGCTAGATGGGGTGCCGCCTCATTGTGCTTTGATTGTGCGTCAGTGGCTCAATGACACAATCCCTGGTGCCTGGATTGGGGGTCGTGGGCCAATTGAATGACCAGCTCAGTCGCCAGACCTAATCCTCTGCGATGGTGGATATTTTGAAAATTATCGTACATAAGGACCATTAGTTTTGTTATTTTAATGTCATACTTATAATAATATTTCATTTGTTATTGTTCAAATATATTACAACAGAAATATTATTAATTCGTGTTGCGTTATTTTATAGACACGCTGTATTTACTGAATTGATTGTGTAAGAATCATAGACTAGTAAAAAAGAAAATTGATATTTTATCTATGTATTTTTATGATAAAAAATAATCAATTATTTTGGATAGACAAATTAGAGCCTTAGTGTCATAGATCTATGACAGTACCTAAAACTTATTTGTCTTTTAAAAAATTTGATTGTTTTTGTCTATAAAAGGAAAGTAGTAATTAAATTGACAAACGACTAGCAATTATTGTTCATAGTTTTTCGTACATGGTAAGAATATTTTGTTTTTATTAATGCGGATTTTATTTTCACTAATGGTGGGTTTGAGAATAAAATTTACTCGCATTTTATTAACGTAAATTTTTACATTTGGGCGTATTAATCATATTTATTTGCGTTAATTTCCTGAAAAAATATCTTGTTTGTTTCTTCCATTCATGGTCTGTTCCTTTTTATCTTTCATACTCTATCATAATCTATATTTTGATTATTTAAATACCTATTATTCATGGTAAAGTGACAAATATAATAAAATTTTGAATACGCCTTAACCTCTTAAGTAGATTTACAAATCTGACAAAAGCAGTAGATTTAACTTTTAAGTGTGGGGGGAGGGGTTAAAACTATCTCTCCTAAAAATCATACTTGCCGTGGATGAATCTGGCTGAAATTTGGTAGACCCAAGTACCTTGGAAAGATTCATCGAAATTTAAAAAAAATCTAATGGGGACGATAACCTCATTAAGTCCAAAAATTACTTCGAATTTGGTGTGTAGGTCCATTAGGTACAGTAATAAAAATCCATAATTTTTTTTTAATGATTGGCTATCGATTTCGAGGGCAATAAAATCGATATTTTGGTCAATAACACTTAAATGGCTCTAAACCAAACAAAACATCCCATGTTGCTCAAATTTGAGATTGAGAATTAGGAAGGCATTAGAAATAATGTATTAGAAAATTGGATGTTTCGCTTTTCTGGTTACTGGTAAGTCTATTAGTCCCCCTGGTCAAAAGTTTCGCCGCACCCTAATTTTTTTCATAAATTTCACTCTATTGATTACTGTTTCCTGTAATTGCCATACATTTGTAATTAATTTAATTTTCTGAACTAAAATGAATTTCTGCATGTATTAGTATAGTCCATTAGGAGCTTCGTGAGATCAATCAATGAGTTGTTGGTCCTGAAGAGGACCGATTTGGCGTTCTCAATGAGTTTGGGGAGAAAATGCATCATTCTTCAGTATCTGGTGGAGCCTCCTCGAGCTTCTATCACGACCTCCAAACGTCGCGGCATTGACTCAATGAGGTTGGTGATCATTTCTGGTGGTACTCCCTGCCATGCTCGTTGAGTTGCTGCCCAGAGACCATTGAGACCTTGGACTTGGGTGCCATCGACCTCGTGCTGAA
>JAUYWI010087220.1:0-12590 GCA_034780595.1 Parotoplana pacifica
ATTTTATATTGCTCAGGCTGTGATTATGCCTAGCTGATGAGGCCCAACAAGACCGAAACAGCTGTCCTGGGCTATCATTTGCGAGTAATATGAATGACTTGGATATGCCTTAATTTGGATAAGCTGTTGCGAATATTTAATGAGATTTGAAAAGTGCTTACAGTCCTGGTTTAGCAGCCAGTTTTATCTGTCCCGGTATTTTAAAGTTGTGAATTTTAAACAAATCATAATTCTAAGAAATTCCTCTCTTGCTGCAATTTTATTTACATATCTCTTAATCTACCGATAATTCTAAGAAATTCCTCTCTTGCTGCAATTTTATTTACATATCTCTAACACCGATAATTCATTATCACGTAAATTGACCTTTTGCAGACAATTGAATGAAAAGACTGTCTTTATCTATATAAACATTTGCAGCATACATGCTAGGGATACTTTATATTCCTTATAGCAACTCCGATGTGTTTACAGTTTAATTTGAAAGAACCATGCCGAAACACGTTTTTGTTGAACAGTGAAAACTAACATCTGAAATTGGGAGGGGTGTACCTTTAGATGCTTCCATTTTAAAATATACCGCTGTGCTACGACTAGTATTTACTTATTTCACTTAGACGATACTATGTTTATATTCTTCATGCCAGTGTGCCGATATTTCTGTAGACACATGATAAAGAATTAATATTTGGACAATACATCTATACCATACATTTTATAAAATAGGTAGATTCCAAAATTTTAAGTTGTCCCGATTTGAAATCCCTAGAGGTTGGCAGGTCTGTGCTTATACGAGGGGGGTTCAATAATTTCGCGCACTTGATATCAAAACAAAATGCTATCCATAGAACCAATACATGATTTTAAACTATAACATGATTTTAAACTATATACATAAACATCTATGATATTACCTATTGAAAATTTCAAATCAATATCTCTATCGATTAGCTTCTGAATTCAGATTTTAAAAATTGAAGTCAAACAAAATAAGGTAAAATTGGGTCCAAAAATGAGTTTATTGACTTTTAATAGTTTACACATAAAATATGACTGACTTCAATTTTTAAACTTTGAATTCTGGAGCTATCCATAGAGATATTGATTTGAAATTTTCAGTAATATCATTGATGTTGTTGTAGGTATTGATTCTATGGATAGCATTTTGTTTTGATATCAAGTGCGCAAACTTATTGAACCCCCTACGTATAATTTGACAGTTGAAACTTCCCGTTTTTTTACTAATTCCTGATCGTAGTCACCGCGCGGATGGAGCACGTAAGCTTTCCCTTCAAAAGACAAATACCAATTAAGTCAAACACGACTCAACCAATTAGTATGAAATTTGACCGTTGCTTATCTACTTGTCGATTTTTTTATGAACCATTGGGGTGACCCGATAGTTTGAGTGTGTATGGGGCTCATTTGAGTCACTGCGCATGTCTACACATAACTGCAAAATCAATCAGCCTGCAAAATTAATGCTGTCTAGTTTGTGTGGGGTTGGGTTTTAGACACTCGTGAGCAGTGTGTACAAAATTAGAAAATCAGCAATAATTTCGTGTAACTCCATGTTTATGGAATACAGAATGTAATGACTATTCAAACAGAGAAAAAAGTTGGTGTTAATTAATAAGCTCAAAGAAAAGAACAGCTCTAGCGCTAATAAGGACATAGTTAACAAATGGCTATTTTTCTCTATGAAGTGGGCTAACCAAACTAAGAAGCTTAAGATATGGATTTTTATTCTTTTTTCAATAATTTAGAAAGTTCTGTCCCTGGTGAAAAAAGCCGTATAAGTGACGTATAAATTTTTGAATATAAGTATTTATTCAATGAGTAAGACAGCTGCATATTCAATACTTATACGTATAGGTTACGTATAAGTAATTTTCACCAGGGGTTGTTTCGGCTCTCAGTTCTCCAATAAAGACACATAGGATAGTGATGATTGTTTTTATAGCCATTCCTTACACGATTTTGACATTTGTGTTTCTTTTTCCCATTGATGACAGTTCGTTATCACACATGACAGACATGCTTATATACTGATGAAAAGTAGCACGTTCAAAATGAGTCAATAGATTTTCAAAAATGAGTTGTGTATGGCAGAAACTGTATAACTGAACAAACTGGTTCACAGCGTGTATGCCGGCCTTGTTGCTAAATAGATTTGGTGGATACACGGTGTCCCAAAAAAGAACAAATGCCCAGTATGAAAATCAAAATTTTATAGTCTGTAAATGATCGCACAGTATCGGATTTCTGACGCAGAAATCAAAACCAATAACAATTTATTAAAAAGAATAACTTTTGCCATATGTTAAAAATATATCGCTGTGATAATTCAGAGTTTTAAAAATAGCGATTTTTGTGACCACCATGGTGCAAACAAGAGCCGATCAAAATTGTAATGTACAGCATCGACAGCATACATAGATTTCCGGAAGTCCTAAATGCAAAAATTGAAACATTCAGAGCTATGTAGCTCCGACACTGAAATGTATAGAAAGGAAATGAATACGAAAACATCACAAGAACTTGGTTCGGCAATTAAAGCAACCCCTATTTTCAGCTGCAGAAAAAATTCGACAGTCTTCCAAACTTATCATAATTTGTCGAAATTGTTCCATTTTCTCAATTCTATTTTTGACACGGTTGAAGCGTTTTATACATAAATGTATGTAGGTGTTCCTTTTCTTGGAAATTCTTCACAGAATTTCATTTATATTGCATTTTAGGAATAGGGTACCTATTTCTTTTCCATATATTCTTCGAAGACACAACTACCTACGAAAAAGCTTAGCTACGACCGTCAAGAGCAAATTCAATTAAACATATGTTCAAAGATTAACTTTTGAAAGAATATGCCAATAACTATTTTAGCTCATCTTTTTTGTGATCACAACAAAGCTGATGTAAGAGACAATAAGTTGAAATAGGTATGTTATCAAATCCAAAAGTATTTAGAATGTTGTAGGTAAATGTACCTAATGATTTAATTTTCTACAATTCTTCTAATAAGATTGGCCAATATGTGCTAAAATTGGGCAAAATGAAAGAAAATAAAAGTAGATTGTGTTTGCAACGATTTTTAATTATACATATATTTATTTCAAGAATTTATGGAATTTGTTTTGCTTAATCGTTAAAAGTTGGTTTTATACTACTAAACATATTACCTATTCGTTTTTAGGCGGTTTCTAGGGTGTAGGTATCAACAAAACTATTACCTAATTTTATAGAGTTCCTTTGACACCTAATATATGTGCCAACTTTCAATGAAATCGGTTAAATTATTATCACTGCTGTGGAAATAAATAAAGAAAAAGAACCATTTTTAAATAAATGGCTAAATTTAAGCATTCATAGTTTGAAAACCGCTTAACCGATTTCTATAAAATTTACACATATTGTTAACATAGCAACGCTCAATTTGCAGACCGCAGTTGGATATTATAGGATTTAAATTGCCCCAGTTATATAAATGTTTAAAGTCTAGCCCATTTTCAGAAATCCTATACTACTCCGGCAGGGCTAGCTAGCTCATTAAGCTAATAACGGCCTATTGTCATTGGCCTAGATATGAAGCAAAATCTTCCTATAGGATCTTAGATCATAAATTGGATCAGCTATCTGCAATCTAGACTACTTAGGCCAAAGATGTTATATAGATAGTTAGACTAGATGGATTACTTGTTTAAAAATCCGTTATTGTTTTCAATTTAGTTTCTGTTTTCTGATTGGCAAAAAATAAAAGACGTTACCATTGGGAGCCTCAATAAAAGTTAGAAAAATATGTTTTTTTATATTTGACAGCTTTCTTTAATTATATTATTTTAATGAAGTAATCACAATATTTTTGAACACCGCTACCAAATAGCGAAAAAGAGCGAAATGATATTAACTTTTTATTTTTAGATTGAGGCTCGAAATGGTGAAAATAAATAATATTTATTTCATGGATAAACTGCATTCTACACCATTTATTAAATAATTAGAACTATTTTGCCTCAAATGTTTGAGTAATTTTCATTATTCTTTGGCTATTTTATTTTTGTAAATCAACCTCTATCGAGAAATTTGGCCATCTAGAATACAAAGTGCCTCCTTACCTCCAACCAAAGACGTTATATATTTAACTAATGAATAGCTACAGAATATTATTTGTATATTTAAGTTTTTATTTACCCTTGAATTTTTAGTATTTCGTAATTAAATAAAAAGTATTTAATCGTCGCTGTATAAATACATAAGCAAAGTAATTACAAAGCAGCGATAACAAATTCTGCCTATCCATTTATGCGTAAATCGCTTACTGCTCTATCTAGCCTCTGACAAGTGTAGGTAGGTATAATTGAAATCTGTGGTTCCAACGCAGGCGATTTTGAATACACGAATGTACCAGGTCAACATAAGATAATGTAATGTGAAATGAACAATTGGATTTAGGTTTTGCATCACCACTGCATAATTAATTAATGACATTCTAAAATTTAGTTTATACATACAACATTTCTTTTGTTCATTGAACTGTTTGAACAAGAATAAGGTTACAAACGTACATGGGTCGCGGTTTTTCTACCATTTTCTAAAGACTTTGTATTGTTTTTTTTAAATCAATCAGTAAATTGTCATTGCTGGTGTAACTGTTTATAAAATGTGGCACAGAATCTTTCTTTTTTTTAATAAAAGTGCGAGATTCAAATAGTTTTGAACTTATGCTAATTTTGTGCGTTTAATATTTGAGCTCAACACTGTGCCTTGAAAAACAGATTTATGACACCGAGAAGGCCTTAAGTCTAACGCCAAAGAGCCTCAAATAGGAACTATCAAAACAGAATAAAACTGTTGAATAATTTTATTTTATAGTAAAAATTGTACAATGACAACTATTTCTTACCAAATAGTTTTTAGCATAATGTTTCTATACCAAATGTGTATAGAAGTTTTCAGAGATTGACAGTAATAAATAATTAAATGAATAAATGTATAGTTATCATCCTACCTCATCAAGAAATTTGATTTTGGAATTGCTACAAGATTTATTAATATTATTGATTTCTAATTCTTTCTTTACTCATATCATTTCTAGGTGAGGTATGATTTACCCATACAATAAAAGTGAGGTTTCATATCAGTTAGTTGTTGCTAATCAATAATTAAATTATTTTTAGTCAAGCACGTTCGATCTCCTTTAACTTTCCAACCAAAAAGGGCTCAGGAATAGAGTCATTGATGTCACACGTGTCCAAAGAGGCCACGGCTTTAGTTCGCCGACTTTGCACTTATGATCCCCAGGAGCGCATTGTGGCCAGAAAAGTGATCTGTGATCCGTTTTTTAAAGAATGCAGGTAGACTGATTATTTTGATTAAATGCTATTTTAAATACATTTATTAGTTTTAAATAAAATAATGGGTGTTGCTATTCTGATTGCATATATAAATCGTTTGCTCTTTTAGATACTAAAATCAGCCCAAAATGTATTGTGTACTTTGTATATTTTACTGTTGTGGCTCGATTCAGTTTAGTCGGTATCCACTTTGCGCAGGGCTCTTCCTAATTTTACTCCTCGTGTTTCTCGTCCAAATCGAAGTGTATTCTGGGTTGACCCAATGCTCATCTTATCCGTTCTTACCGTAATGACTAAACAGCACTTCCCAGACCTAATTAAGAATGGTTTCAGTAAATAAGTCAGCTTAGCTTCTCTATACGGTACCGTGTTAGGGTCCTGTTTGCGCAGGGATACGAAAACGCGATTAAACGCGGTCAGCGATCGGTTGATATAACCCGCTTCCTGGCTAAGCCGTTTATCGCCCTGCGTTTCAGCTTTGATAATGTCTTCAAAGCCGGCCAGGTCGCACAGGCCCAGAAAACTGCAGAACTGTTCCCCGTGAATTTGACTGACCCCGCGCAGTCGAATGAGGATGATGAGGTGTGACCGCGATGAGGCCGGATTGAGCGCCGTCTTGGCGGTGCGACGCTTTACCTTGCACACCTGAATCAGTGCTTCTACGTCCGTTTGGTTGTTGATTGGGACATTTTTTAGCGACTGATAAACCGCCTCCAGCCCACTATCGATCGGCAATTTGGCGGGTGCTTCGTTGTGTGTGGAAAGAAAATCACTATAACTGTCATTATAGATTTCCACAATTGCTGCATTTAATTTGTAAGCCCAGTCTCGGCGGCGAGTTATTCTCTCGTTCAGAACGGTTCCCAATGCTCTTTGCATGAGGCCGTTCATCTCATGGTTTTGGTTTTCGCCGACGAGTGTGTAGGTTTTCCCGCTGGCCTCACCGCCATAGGTGATGAAACAGACGTTGTAGCCGTCGATGAAGGACAGAATCAGTGGCTCAAATTCGCGATACAAGTCGCTCTGGTTGGTGTCTGATGCGAACACCTTGTCAAATTTAAACTCTTCGCATGGTGGTACTGACACTATAATTGAATCATGGGTGGGTATTTCAAGTACGGACTTCTGGTCGGGCAGATCGCGACACCGACAGTAGACGCGAACATTGCCCAACTGTTCCTGCATCATATTAAACACCTTTTTTCGACGTTTTTCCTCCTCCTGAAGACGCTGTTTAAGCTCTTTAATAGTGGAGTGGAGTGCAGATACCTCGTTCTTCTGCCGATCTGGGGAAGTTTTCACATGCAGCTTTGTGATAATGCCTGTGAAATGTCGAGTTAGTAAGGTTATTACTGCTGCAAAGGTCTTTTTCAAAATTACAATTTCTGATTCTATACTTGCTTTTGATGACTTTATAACGGCTAGGTTTTGGATGGTGAGCTCGAGAAGGCGCTTTGTTTTGCGAACTTGACTGTTCGTAGTTTGTGTCTGTACATCACTAAAGTCAAACATTTCATTATTGTTCGTTTTTTTACTTGCCTGATTAGTAGTCTCATCCTTTTCTCCCATTTCCATGTCAATCAACCAAAACGTCTGGACTTCTTTATTTTCGGAAGGTTGTTTTAGCACTTCGCCAATGACATTGCCTGAAAAAAGGCCATGGGTTAATTCTTCCATGGTCAATCGGTAGTTTTCCATGTCCAACTTAAAAGAATCACAGGCGGTTAAGTCATTAACTTTTTTCGGCGCTGAACTGATATTGTGAGTTTCAGGCAACGCGATTTCCTGATTGACATTTGACGGTACATATTCTTCGATAATGCTTCGCATATCCAGTGTTTTACGGAAGTATTCTATGCAGGCGTTTACATTGTAGTTGAAATAACGTAATTCTGCCAACACCTCCAGCGGATCCGCAAGAAAGGCGCAGTTTTCCATGACGTTCGATACTTTGTTTTGTATCTTGGGGAGCAGCAGTTCGAGTGATATAGGCACAGAACTCCATCCGATTTTTGTGCGACCATTGGAATCCAAAGTCACACGACTGTATTCGTGGACCCTAACATGGCGAACTTTATTTCTCATGTAGACGTTGAATCCTTTGGAAGATTTAACTGTGCTAAGTGATTCGTACAAAATTTGTTTTTTGGGTACTCCACATTTTTTCAACCGTTTGGTTATATAGGGAAATGTATAAGTTCTAGGTGGACATGGACTATCCCTAAATGAGTTATTGATTGAAAATGAACTTCGACCTAAGTCTTCTTCTTTACAATCCTCTTCGTATTTTTTCTTTGACTTATTCTTTACACTGTTCTTTGGACTCGAGAAACACTTGGTAGTTACCGATAGCTTTTGCTGATCACCATATGCTCTGATCATACAATCTTTTATAACGGGATCCATCGTTTGATCCTGATAGCTTGGTAGACATGTGTCACATACGTAGGAATACTCCCGGTAAAGGTTATAAAAGGCCTTCAATAAATGTCGATAACCCCAGCGGAGTTTGTGTTTATTCGATGTTTTCAAACGGCAAATTTTAACACACAAATGCCAATATTTAAGATCAATGAAATTTACCGGGGTCTTTTTTGTATAAGTATGATACTTTGCTAGTTGATTTCCTACATTTTCGTTTATTTTGTTCGTCTGTTCTTCGGTTTTGTTCAGTGAAGTGATGTCGCTAGTTAGAGTATTCAGTGCATAAGGATTGTACGTTGTTACTGATATATCGCCCAGTTTTTCTACTTGTTCTTTGGAAGCATGAAAAACATTTTTTGGCAGAAGGTTGTTGACAGTAGTTTGAATTTCCGATAGTACACCAATATTTGCATTTGGCAAAAGCGTCTTCGACGGTTCTACAAATGGTGAAAAGTTGCTGCTAAGATTAAAATAGTCTTGATTGCTGAAGTCGCCATTTAATGTACCCGGCAAGGGTGGTGGTGGTGTTGGAAATGATGAAGGTGTTTCACAATTTGACCTTCGAGGTTGCACCATTTCTTTTTCAAAGAAAGTAATAATATTTAACGATTCCAAATAGAGGTAGAATTGACTATTCAGCAGGTTAGTTTAACTAGTTACAATTCAACACTTTTTATTGTCAATTTAGTTTATGTTTTAGTTTGAATAGTTGCTATCATTGAATAGATATATCGTTGTTTTAAAAGTTTAACTCATAGAGTAATACATAAATGATTATTCTGTGGTATACCTCATAGAATATTATACTATAAACTGTTTATGGTTTAGCTAAATTTTCATGTTCAACGACATTGGAAATAATTTTATCATAAATTAATTGCGAGAACACTACAAAACATGTTCTCTCTATTCTCTCTCTATTCCCCCAGGGACAGAGAACGAATTCAAATGTTGGAAGCAACTTCGCTCTCTCCTCCCAACACTACATCCAGTGCTCCTGTTGAACATTTCTCCTCCACGTCACCCTCTCCTGAACCACAGCGTACTTCCCTCAAACAGCCTTCCCCTGCCGTATCTCCACGACGTGCTGTACATTTTGACCAGACTCCTTCCCCGGTGTCCTACAAAACAACCAGTCTGGGCAATTTTGCCAAAGATTTTCAAAGCCCGCGTGGCCAG
Organism: Parotoplana pacifica; assembly: GCA_034780595.1. Lineage (NCBI taxonomy): Eukaryota > Metazoa > Platyhelminthes > Proseriata > Otoplanidae > Parotoplana > Parotoplana pacifica. The sequence continues at coordinate 8,958 of JAUYWI010087220.1, forward strand.
TTCAATGCGCAAAGCTCCAGCGGCGGTAGCTACATCAATGGCTACAAAGAACTAAGTTCCGGTAATAAAGAAAATTATCAATTAAAAGGTCATTCTCAGAAGTTATCGATTGATGTGTCTGCGATACTTGGCAAAGCAAAAATTGGTGAGGCGATTGTCTTGGTTACACCTGAAATGCCCATGGCTGATCAATATTTGCCGAAGGCCTTTGGACCCAAAAGTTATAAAAGAGCCGGAATGGGTCAGCTCGACTCTGATTCAGGGACCAAATCTTTGCCTTCACATCTATCCACTGTAAAATCTAATCAGGATGCCTTGAGGGATAGGCGCCGGGTGAGTTCTTGATTTTATAGCACCAATTTTAGTTTCCTATTGGAGGACACCAACCCAGAAAAATCGCGTTTTGCCATTTTAATCTGAAACATTCAGCATGGAATTCTTAACCAAAATGATTACCCAATCCATTGTATCAATTGTGCATCATGACAATGCCAGACCACACAAGACTCTGATGACCAAGACAGGAGGACCGTAGATGATCCATCTTGTATTAAATTCCTATCTCTCAAAAATTGTACTTTCCCCTTTTTTTTCAATTGGCCTACGCCATTTGTTTAAATTACTGGTGACCTTGTGGCCTCAATTGAAGCAGATAAACGAGTAAATTTCAATTCTGGGAGATTGGAATTTAACATAAGAAGGACCATTTAAGGCTCTCTTGTGGTCAGAGTCGCTTCTGACACAACAGAAGATGTCCTGTTCCATTTTACTGAATTTTGAATCTAACCATTAGGGTAGGCCGCTGTTGGAATCTTTTTCCGTATTGTGAAATCCCAAAGCTCTCCCCAAATATAGATATAAAGCACCTTTTTGCTAAAAAAATGGTTATGTCGTGAAACCAGTCAATTTATCAGAGAGCCAACTTTAAACTTAGATTTATGAAGTTTAATTTGTCATCTGCCACCTATTTTCAGTTTTAGAAAGCATGGAGTATGACAGTGGTCATGACAAGTTTTGTAGAAATTTAACCCGTCGTGTTAAACCTTTTTGAAAAGAACTGTTTTAGTTTAGAGTAATGATAATAAAAGGGTAATTGTAAGAACACATTACCGTGGATGTGTAGGCAGTCTTAACTAGCTGATCAAAGGCAATACCCTTGGTAGACAAATTATATATAAATGGGAGTTTACTACAAAAATCAGTATTAATACATCGTTAAGTATTTACATCTGTTTTTCACATAATGATTGTACTGTTTTTTATGTATCTATTTGTGTAGGTATAAATAGTTTTGTACTTGGCTTTATTAGGAGATAGTTATAAAATATGCTTAAAATCTTGATACCTAAAGTTTCCAAATACCAAAAATGTGATGAAATTGCATAGTTAGCTTAAAATCCAAGATGGCGGCTTGCCAAAAAATGTTATATCTCAATATGGTTTTAAGTTTTAAGCCACAGTGTGAATCCACTCAACTCATTTTTATAATCTAAAGACAATTTACTATCCGACTAATACCATTATATTTGGTGGCCAAACTTCGGTAAGACATTGGAAGTTCTAGATGCCATATAGGGGATCTAAGAGTTACTAGAAGCTATTGCACTAGGTCTGGGGGCCAGAATATTGAACTCTTCGCTGAGTAAATAATATCAGACACTAAATATGAAATAATTGTAATGATTGGAGCAATAGTTTTGCTTTAAGGACCTTTTAGCTAAGTATGTTGCTATATAAATTATATGAAGTCGTTTTTGGGGCGGCCATCATATATTTTGAGCTTCAAATCGAGTACTTTTGACTTTCACATTCAATGGGAATGTGTTTTAACTTTTTTTTAAAAACATATTGATATATAAAAGTTGGTTTATTCTGAAGATATTGCCGTGAAATTATTTATTTATTTTTAGGCGGCCATCTTGGATTTTGAGCTAACGATTCCTCAAATTGATTTTATTTTAACTTTTGTTTCACATTCAATGGAAATAACTTTCTTAAAACCATATTAATCATAGACAACTAAAACTAACTTTAACCTAAAAAATTAAAACTATTGATTTTGGGCACGGCCATCTTGAATTGTGAGCTAATGCCCAAAAATAGTTTAGGATATCATCCGGTATTTTATTCTGCAAGCCATGGGGATTATAAAAAAAGTAGATATGTTTGCCAAATCCCCCCTTACTGGAGAGGAGTTTATCTCCCAATGTTTGGAACTTACTGTCGCGTCGGAAAGTATTCGGTCAAAGTGCAATTTTTAAAGAAATTATTGATTTTCTGCTATTTTGATAATGTCGTTAAGTCAATCACGTTTTTAGTGTTGTGATTATTTCAGCGTTCTGATTGGTTGATTTGATGAGTTAAATTCCTGGAACTTTTTAGCAGTGCCGTGTTTATATTAAAGTTACTGCTGCGTACAGAATTCGTAATTTTGGTCATTTTTATCATTTTTTTTACCTTAATTCTGTTTAATTATGGTTAGAAAACAGGAATAAACACTGAAACACGTGCAAAAGTGCTTGCACTTCGAAAAGAAGGGTATACATACCGCCAAATAGCGGAAAGACTAAAAATGTAGCAAATCTGTAGCTAACGAAACTGTTCAACGTTCATTGACCAAACCTGATCTGAAGAGCTACAGTCAAAGTGGTCATCCCTCAAAGACTACTCCACGTGTTGACAGGATAATTAAACGTCTGTCAGACAAAAATCCATTCATGGCTACAACTCAGATCAAACGCATCATCATTCAACGTGATCACAACGTCGACCTGGGAACAACATAAATCAAAATGAGCTTCAAGAAATGGAACCTCTCTGCTCATACCTCAGCCAAAAGCCTTTTCTATTCAGACGTATACGCACAGATAGATTGCAAGAAATATCGGCAACGGACTGATATTAGCACAGTGGTCTAGAGCCATGTTTTCCGACGGGTCCTCCATTGGGCAGTCTCAAGATCGTCATTCCACAGTTCATTGTCCTAAAGGAGCACGTTACAATCCCCGGTTACCGTTTTAACTGTAAACATCATGGTTTGGGGATCTTTCTCAGCCTTCAATAAGGGTGGTCTCTACTTCTTGCCACAAGAAATATCAATGAACGCTAAACTCTACCACCCTGAAGTGCTACAAGAGAAGATTCTTATTCATATAGATATTCATAATGCTACCCATTTTCTCCATTACTCCTAACAATGTCACACGGCAAAAATCGTTACTTCCTGGCTCCAGGAACAAGGAATACCAGTGAGTGAGTAGCCAGGCAACTCACCTGACCTCAATCTCATTAAGATTAACTGAAATTTGAGGTGGCAAGGACAATCCATCATTCATGATGGCTTTGAAGGACAGCATTCGTCATAATCGGAGCCTTCTAGAGCCAAATCGGATTACCCAGATGATTAAAAACAAAGAATGGATGACTAATTATTAAGGTTCACTGTATATTCAACTGTATGCCATATTTAACATTTGGCTTTAATAAATCACTTATTGGATTACTTTATAAAATTTTAGAAATATCTTTTTGTCAATAACTTCTACTTTTTCTGTTCTTATGCAAAATTAGCAAATTTTCTTCACTTTTATGCTTTGATATGAAATATACGAACATTTTATATTGCTCAGGCTG
>JAUYWI010087231.1:0-12588 GCA_034780595.1 Parotoplana pacifica
AGTGATCACTCATGGCAGTTTTAGAGTACTGGAAACTATTGATTTAACATGTCAGAATTATGATAGCATACATTCCTGAACCAAATTTGTCACACCGTCTTCTTTTAAATAGAAATTCTGTGAATGTAGTCTTATGAAAATACCGTATATTAGTAAGAAACATGGCAAAGAAACCAAAAAAATACTATCTAGTCCAAATTTTGCCATTCCTGTATTTACACCGGGATCGGTTTACTCACAAGATCGGTTATGGAACCTCCTAAATTTTGTACTATTAAGTGTTTGTTTCGAACTTCACGGTGTTTGTCAACTTACTTGCAAGATTTGTCGCTCTCACTATGATGTAGGAGAAACCCAAGGACCGCTACATTATTGTGTGAAAGAACAGTTAAATCAATAGTTTCCGGGGACTGTAAATATGCTATGAGTGATCACTATGAAGAGCACGATCATATTCCTACCATCCTGTTAAGAATTTTAAAAAAATAAGCGTTAGAAGAGACTACACTGATAGAAAGATAAAAGAAGACAACCTGAAATGAATAAGGATAAAGGATGCAATTCTCTTTGAAATTTTTTATTTCTATGAAAAGTTTTTATATTGCCTGTTTTTGGTTGAAGAATTTTTCTATTATATTTTGGTAAGTAGTGTTTTATTGTTTATTTGATTATACATTTGATAAAATAAAGGCGTTTGGCGAAAATTTATATTAAACAATTTTGAAGATTTATTTCGTTTCATTGGATTTTGTTTTTTATGATTTGCCTTAAATATATAAAATAATAGTGTCTGAATTTTTAGTGTACCGCTCTTTGATTAAATTTGGAATAGATTTGTTGCCTTATAACTCTAATTAGGCTACTATCTTGAGTAAGTGACTCAATTATATTTAGTGTGTTACTACTCCAGACAAATATTTATTTACATGAGTTTGTTTTTAATTTTATTAGACCATGGAGGTGACGATGACGATGATGACTTTGGAGGTGAAATTGATCACGATCTGTTCACAGACACCGAGTTATTTGGCGATCCGTCAGCTCAGCAGCATCTGGAAAATATCACTTCTGAGTTTGAATCTCAGATGGGCGGCAATCTTGGTCGAACACCAGCTCATGTGCCCAGCAATTCAATGGTAGATGCGAGTAATCCTGTTAGTGCTACTCTGGGGGAACACACGACATTGCTTCCTAATGAGGCTGAAGCTTTTGCACTGCCGCCAATTGATACCAGTTCTGTTTCTGGTACTGAAATGAGAAGGTAATTGAAGGAAGCATTTTTTTAAATATTCATATTTAGGTAATTTATCTTTATCGTTCTTTATTTAGCCGTGGACCAAAACGGAAACGACGTTTAATCATTGACGAACAAAAATCTATTCCAAGTGAAGTAATGAAAGTGCAGATGAATGACACTTCCGACATCACCACTCAATTGGATTTGGCGCCACCTACCAAAAAGTTGATGCACTGGAAAGAAACAGGTGGCGTTGATCAGCTGTTGGCCATGCCAGGAAGGGCCATCCCATCTCGTAGTTTGTTGCGTCTCTTCACACGTAATCTGCGTCAGGTGACACTTGCTCTTGATGCTGATGAGGATTCCATACCTGGGGCACCTTCCAATACGTCACAACAGCAAAAGCGATCTGCAATTGCTTCTCCTCGTGAAGATCAGGTATAGTTTTGTGTTCCTTAAATAGCTATTTTGTTGTTTTTATTTGACCCGCCAGTCGTAATTAACCCTTCATGGTCCTTGGGGGGATTTGTGGGAGGGGGTCGAAATTTATTGAAAAATGAATCGACCGATTTTCATGAAATTTGGCATTTAGGTACTGGATTCTGTTGCTCATAATGGCCTCAATACCGAAATTGACACTATCAACAGCCTCTGAACTTTCATGGAGACACAGCGATTTTATAGTAGGTGACGGGCAACGCCCACTCTGAAGAATGGAACATAATGAAAGAAGAAGACGGACGACATGGGCAACAACATAGCCGATCACTTCACTATAGCAAACATTGGTTTGGCCACTTTCTACAGCAGAAACCAGCAGCACCCTGTGTGTTGAGCAGCCGATAGCGCTGGACTACAGATTGGGAGGTAGCCGTTTCGAGCCTCCGTCGTGACTCACTTTAAGTTACTTGATGGACAGGGTCCCGAAAGTGCTCTGCGACTGGACAACCCACTTCCGACCCGCCTGATAATTGGTCAAGGTGTCCCCAAGGGAGCCGGTCTTAGCCCAAGCAGAGACCTTGTACAAAACAGCAGTATTGTCTCAAACCCAAAAAAGGTCTGAGGTTCATCGAAGCCATGAATGGCAAATCCACAGCCAACGGAAAACCAGCTATGTAAAGAGGAAACAAACTCTGCTACACGGACAAGGAGAAATGTGAAACTTTAATCAAGCAATACGCTCTCAAAAGCAAAATCTCAAAGAACAACCCGCAATGGGAAAAGATGGTCAAACGTGTCAATCTACATCAAGAAACCATGCAACAACAGACATATCAGAGAATGCAGTCATTTCACAACGCAAGAACTCCATCAAGTCATCAGAAACACTCCGAAAAAAACAAAGGCACCAGGTATAGACGGCATGACCAACAACTTTTTAGTCCATCTACCTGAAGAAGGAATCCTCGAACTCCTCTAAATTATTAACCTCTCCTGGCAACATCTTCTCCCCGAAGAGTAGTTCCAAGCGAACATTGTCACAATCCTCAAAGCAGGTAAACCGGTCAATAACGCCGAATCCTACAGGCCAGTCAGCTTAACCAGCTGTGTTTGCAAGGTCATGGAAAAGCTTATTCTGAACAGACTAAACCGTCTTATCGAGAGGGAAAATATCATCAGACCCCAACAAGTGGGCTTCTGAAAACACAGAAGACCAGCTCGTTCGCATTCAGCAGCAAGTTATCGATGGACTCAAAACCAAAACATCAAAAGCCAACCGCAAAATAATCCTAATGGTACTCATCGACTTCTCTCAGGCTTTTGACAAAGTGTGGAAACACGGTCTCATTGAAAAAGTATTCCAACATGCATGGCCACTGGATCCTCAAATACCGAGCAGCAGAAAATCCATTATATAATCTAAAACTTGGAAGATTTCATCAATATTGAAACGAATGGGTGGTATATTTCTCTGAAAATGTCAAAGAATCGCGAATTTCGGCCCGTTGGAAGTATGGTATTCTTAACCCCCAAGCCAACAACACTAAAAATGTGAGGGACCACGAAGGGTTAATAGGCAGGGGAATGCCATGGGGCATTGTAGACCAACCATTCTCAATCTTGATTTTGTGTGGAAAGCTTTGCAGAACGAACATTCTATAATTAGTACATGCTGGCTTTAGAAGGAGGTCAATTCCGCCCTACCGCAAACTTGTGTTCAACTTTGACAAGAAATATCTTTGAAATAAATTGAGATATCAAATTATTTTTTTGGATTTCAATTATTCTGGTGGTAATGCTTTATAACAGATTTAAAAATTTTAAAGTTTCTTTATAATTCTATGCGATTCGATAGGGTAGAGCGGTAACGATTTCCCTTGCCCACCCCACCAAACGTCGTAACAATTTTGATTTCAATAGAGGTAAGCTCTCACCTTTAGGTTCCATTTGATAAATAGAATAAGCCGTGTAATGTTTTTTTGAATAAGCTAACCTTGACGCTATGGGGTTGAGAAATTCACTGATGCGCTATTTATTGTATATTTAGAATGAAATATTTACTGTAGCAAACATACAAAATTTAAACAAATATTAAATTAAAATCTTTCAAGTACTAACATCATAGAAATGAATATAACTCAACTAAAAGATGTTCAAAAATACATGGCTTCGATATAAAAACAATCTTTTCAAGTTCAAATCAAAACTACGTAATCGTGTGCATTTTGTTCTACACCCAAGCTGACGCATGATAAGATGGTCAGTCAAGCTTTGATTGAAAGTACCATCTAGTTTATCCAAAAAGCAAAATCCATTAAACAGTTCAGTTAGAAATGAAAAATGTAAAGTTGTTAAAATGCAAAACGATAACAAGAAATATGATGCGGGACTTAAAACCTTCAGTAGTAAATTTAAGAGAATGACCAGATCTGAACTGATAGAGAATAATTTCTTCATAGCGGTTTTTGGGGGCAAAATTGTTATTCTTAGGCGGGCGACTAAGATTGAATGTGGTTTAAGGTATCCACCCATATTTCAGCATAGGAAAAATACATTTGTGGAGTTTGTTGATGGGGCCTGGCGCCACACTCACTATTTCTGCCACTTAAGACGTTTACTTTTGAACATCTCTAGCAGAGTTTTGTGCCCCGATTTTTATCATTAACCCCCCTCCGTCTCCCGGTGTATAATATCGCCAGAGCGTCAACAGCTTCATTCTTCAGTGTGACGGGATCCACTGGTCTGATGTGTTTCTTTGCGTGTTCGATTTGGTAAATAATTTTGTTACTGTTTCTTTTCTTGTCTCTAGCAAACTGACGAATTCATGGCAACAGAAGCAGTTCAGCAACTTTACCCAGGAGATGCTGGCATGTCTGCAATAGCTGAAGCTAGTGAATCTATGCAAACTCCAAGAATATCAGGTGATTTTATTTTTTGATGTTTCCTGTGGCGCTGTTTTTTTAATGCATATTATAATACCTTGGTCAGTAAGATTCAATGTTACATACTGGCATATTTAAAATAGATCAAGATAATGAGTGATTTAGTAGGTAAACATTTATTTGTATATTACAAGTCAATTAAATTTGTCGGTTTATGTTTGACTTTGAAATTTGTTTGAACCTTTCTAAATCTAAACATTCCTTACTCAACTTAGTGCTCACTGAATAAGAAATACAAATACATAAATCCTTTTTTTATATTGTTAGGTTTTTGTGATATTTTTCCTAATGCTTCCTTAGATATGGGTCTGCCTGCTCAATTACCAAATGATCCTTTTATGATTGATGATATTGCGGCTACTACCGCACATCCGGATGACGATGATGCTTACTTACCTCCAGCTACACCATATCATATTCCACCTGCTAGTGTGTTGTCACAAGCCCCACCGAGTGTGCTTCCGGTAAGTCATTTGAGAAGTGTAATTATATGTTTGAAGAGCGCTATCGAGCCTAGTTGAATTTCATAAAGGTAAAATGTTTAAAAAATATATTGGCATGCTTTTGATATTTTAAATTTAATTATGTTAAAAGCCAAACTTTATAAACTGATTACAAACTTCTATCTGGAAGAAAAGGTAGGTAGGTTGTAGAGAAGTTATGTGGAATTGTTATATCATATCGATCTTTTCATACACATTCCACTCCATCAGAGAACGCATAAAAAACCCTCCAGGGTTATCACAATGTGATCGCGCTTACCAAAAAAAACCTAAGCACCATCTCTTCAATACAAGCAAACTGAATGGATAAAAGTGATTGGATAATGTCTAGATATCACTAAAGTAAGGGAAAATAGTTGGCACTAATTAATTGTATCATTAAATTTAAAATTATCCATTATAAAATAGACAATTTTATAAGTAGGCGCATTAATTTCTGCCGGGGGGTGTATAGTCAGATGGATGATAATCATTTCTAAATATTAGTGTGATACGATGTTAGCGGTATTTTGCGATTCCTGAAAACATGTACATATGCCATTCATTAGCCGAGATTGATGCCACCTGAAAATACCAATTCAATTATGGTTCGTGTGCATTTCCTTTTATGGCCAATCCTCATTTTTTCAGAGTGCCATTACGTGACCTAAGGGAGTTGGACCCTAAAATATTTTACACCAAACGGGTTACCCCCGGACTTCTCATGCATGGATTGGGATGGAATTTGGTATATAGGATGGCGCATAAGTTACGGGGCATACTTTAAAAATGTTGAACGGAAAATATTGATTTAGTAATTAAACATAGTAAGTTGAACAGAAAATATTTATTCATTCATGTTCTATATATTTGTAAGTATATTTTATTTTAAGTCTATCTTTACTTACTAAATAAATATTTTTTGTTCAACATTTTTTTAAATTATGCCGGTAACTTATGCGCCACTCTGTAGAGGTACCTTCGAATGTTTTAGACTAAACAATTTTTTTATTTTCCTCTGGCAGCGAGTCGCCTACGCACATTCTTTCCAACTCGCCACACAGATTTTTCAGCGTTTTCTATCTTCATGATGTTCAAGCTTCAATCCAACCTTTCGACATTCTCTCTTTGTCATACTTTTCCGAGTCAACTTTAGGGGACCCCTTTTCCTCGTCATTTCCGCTTCGAGATTCCATGCCCTTTTTACACCGCCTTTTTCTTACTTTCTCAGGATGTGACCACACCATTTTCGAAGCTCCATCTCACTACCTCTACAGTGGACTCTTGCAAGACCAAGCTTTTTCATCATTTCTAAATTTCATCTTATCCCGCTGCTTAACTCCACATATCTTTCTAACCATTGCATTTTCTGCTCTTCTTAGGATATTATCTTCTATTGATCTTACTACCCATGTCTCTGCCGCATATACAATTACTGGTCTAACACGTGTGCCCATTCATAGCCGCACAGCACTGATTCCAGATCCGAAAAATTTACGTTTGTCTAATTTGTTTCAAATTTGATGTCTAGGTCCACTAGGCAGTTACCAACACAAATCCTAATTTAAAAAAGCATAATTGATTTTTTTAGGCAAATAATTAATATGTTTGGCCAAAATCACTCAACTGACTCTAAAATCCAAACGAAAGATCCTATCTTGCCTAAATTTGATATTTAGAATTAGAAAATTGGATGCCTCACTTTTAATGGTTGCTTGTCTATATGGCCCACCATACCAGGGCAGGTCCATAAAAATTGATTTTTTTTCAAAAGAGAGTTTTATAATTAAATGGATTAATTTTAGTAGTTCATTTCTAGTGGTTTTGGAATCACATTAGTCACTTTCACCCCTATCTAAATACGTAAGGATTTCATATATGCTTACTTTTGGACACACAAACCATTGTAACTTTCTTTTGCCTCTACTGTTTTTAATGCACCGTTTGGGCCTGGGTGTAGATGTCAAAATTCTAAGGAATTATTCTCATTTTATGAGTAAATCAAATTTCTAATTTTTTTATCTATGTAAATATTTGTTTTCAGAAATGGTCAAATTTAGGGTGAATATTTTTTACAGATGTTTAGTATATTGTTTTTTTTCTATGTCAGAAATGGATATTTTTTGCTCTTAGGTTGCACCCTATGGACATATCAATATATCTAGCAAATATGAATCAATTTCATCAATATTTGACTTCAGAATCGATTCTTTCATAGTGCTTTGGTGGTGGTGGTGGGGGTTTCAGAAGTTTAATATCTTTACATTAAAAAAATCCGCAAAAGAATTTAGTGTACTGATACCAAATTTTCATTCCAATCGGTTAAAGCGTTTTCGAACAATGAAGTGTTAATTTAGATTGATTATTTTAATGAATTACCTTTTGTTAAATCTACGCCCGACTTTTCTGCTATGCATATATGTATGTTTTCAATTTGTTATTTATAGATATTATAGAATATGTTGGAAATTGTAATTTTATTTTTATGATCTGTATAGATATATTTTGGTATACAACCAAAAGAAATTGTTGAATTCTTTAGTTTATTTTTATTCGTATTGTTTAATATCAAAGGCTTTGGTTAACCCTTGGTGAATAAACATATTTCCACGTAGGCCGCGCATATGGGGGGTGGCTACCCCCCCTCAAGTTTGTCCATTTTGCTTTAATTTTTTGGAAAGTATTGTTGGTTATGAATTTTTGGGGCAAATGTCGATATTTTTTTTCCAAATTCACTAAAATAGCTTTAAAACCCGAACGAAACATCTTATCCCTCTCAAATTTTAGATTAAAATGGGGAAGGCATTGGGAATAATGTATTAGAAACTTGGATGCCTCTTTTTAGGGTTGCTGATCTATGAAGCCAAGCATATTGGTGCAGGTCCATAAAATTGATTTTTCACATGAATAGCAGCAGCTCTATTTGATTTAAAATTTCTTAATGATTTCCTGCTATACAAATTAATGATGTGTCAGCCGTGTCTGGCCCCAAAATCAGTGCACCTCAATTTCTGATTTCGGATAAAGCTGACTTTTTCTACTTCGCACACATATGACAAACATACCAGATTTGCCAAATATGAAGTTATTTCAATGAACTATGCATATTTTATTAAATTAATGTTTTCATTTTCCTAACTAAATATATAAATAGGCAATTTTTGGTGAAACATTTTTTTGGAGAAATAATTGTTAATGTGTTTTCTACAGTTGCTAGGGATAATACTGAGCAAATGTAGAACCAATTTGACAAAAAAAACAATTCAGCTGTTTTGTGTAATTCAAAATATAGAATTATTGATTTTGTTGGCTTTCTTCAGGTTGCACCCTGGTCATAAAAAATCAATATTAAAACAAATATTTATAGTCTATATTATGTACCAAATATTACTATTTAGCTTCTGTAGAAATACATTTTGGACCAACTACATTTTTTCAGAGGTTCACAAATTTGATGTCAAAAATCAGAAAGAGAAATTGGTCCGAGATTCCAATTTCGAAGGAAATCGGTTGCGTCTTTTCGTATAACGGTTAATAATTTGTTTTTATCTAAGTTTGAATTGATATCTTTGATCATTTTTGGACTTATGTAATTTCATATATAATGTGAATAATCCGTATTGGCGATATATTTATTTATTTATATCACCATTACGGATTGTTCACATTATTCCTGTTTTAATAATTTTGTTTTTAATTTCAAATATGAAACTTCATATTGTCAGAATAATATAATATATTAATTCCCCATCTTTTAGTCTGATATGCAGCCTGGAATTCAATCTGACATGCAGACGGACATGTTGGAGTTTGATCGAGAGCTCGAAGAGGAAGAAGCTGATGATGGGGGCCCAGAAGCTGGTCAAGAAGAGGCTTATGAGGAACGTCGATTAGAAAAACGTAGCAAAGTTATGCTTCGCATTCTCGGCCAGATGATTCATCAGAAGAATGACGAAAACATTGTTCTTAGTAACATTCTTTCGGGTGCTAATAAGAAACAGGTTTGTTTGTTATCATTTAAGTTTTTGGATTTGTATGACAATCAAATTTCAGTTGATGTTTTATTTATTTATTTGTAGGCTGCTGCAAAATTCTATACTGTTTTATTGCTTCGGAAACAAAAGGGTGTAACAGTTTGTCAAGAAGAACCATTTAGTGATATTTACATCAACAAAGGAACTGCTTTCAATGAATTAATTGAGGCATCCTAAATTTTCTGGATGATTTATTACAGAAGTAAATTACATATTAAATGCATTAATGTCTGTTTACTGCATTTAACATTTATTGTAAAAATTCGCTTACATATTTCTAACATTTATTATTTTATATATTTAATAGTGATCTATTTATTTAGATTATTAAAGGAAATTATTTAGTACCATTATATAATTTTGTAAATAATATGTAACTTTTAAATTTACACTGGTGTTTTTATTGCTAATTTATTTATATTTACATGTCTATTTGCTGTAAAACTCACTTTATCTATATATTTTTAATCTGACATCTGCATATTAAAATGTGTTGTTTTATTTACGAATAACGTTTCCTTTCGTCGGTTTGAATGATATCATTATTTAACTGCTTACCTAAAAATTACCATATTAAATGTTTTAAAAAGTTATTGAAATTATCATTTTTTAAAGAAATGCAGGATTATAACTTGCTCCATGATTTATACTTTTTTGTTTATTGATTCATCTAACAAATAACTAGGTATTTACATTTTGTGGTTTTCTTTGGAATAATGAGTTATCAAACGAGTGAACAACAGATTTGTTGTAAAGCAATTTATCATGAACTTTTTTTACATAATATGCAAATTGTGGAGTGTGGATAATGTACATATTTATTTTTGCATGTTATTTTGTATAAGTTAATCATAGTCATTTTTATAAAAATCATAATTCTGTTTTCATAGATCAAGTTTTGTAAATCAACATTAACCCATTAAATCTAGACCAACACCCTTCTCACTTACATTGCTCAAACCATAGATGTTGTCCAGATCGGCAATCTAACTCGCTGCAGAGTAAATTAAGTCGGGACATGGGAATTTAATATCTATGGCTCAAACATAAATGAAAATTTCATTTTTGTCGCTCATATATACAACTTTTTACACCTAAAGCCGTTTGTTGCGCCCCTTGAAAAATTCCCTACATTTCATTGTATTACGTTTTTATTTATGTCAAAGCCTCAACCGATTGGCATGAATTTGATGTTTTGCCAAAATCTCATAAATGGCTCTAAAATCCAATCGGAAGATCCTTTCTCGAAATTGGGCTTCATGATATAGAAGGCATTGGACAGATTATTTGGATTTGTTGAAATCATTGAGCCCATTATTGATATTTTCAGAAATGAATTTCGATGATCAATTTTCTAGGGGGTAGTTTTATCCCAGCTCTAAATCTACTGTCTTTGGCAGATATGTAAATCTACCTAGTGTTAAGGTATCTTGTATAACAATCTTTTATGAAGTACACAAACTAGACAATGTCACATATTTGTATATTCGACGATGGGGCCACTGAACGGGCATCTTCCTCTGGTATTGATATGTCTGTTCCAGATTTCAGTTTAATCTGTCTTGTAAAGTGTATTTTATTTTTTTGGGGGGTGGGTGTTCCATCTGCTCGCTGATGTCTACGGCATATTAAAAAGCGAAGTCTAAAGGGTTTATTTATACAATTTCATCTATCTTTACAAGTTTTTTTCTAGAAAATTTATATTATTTAAAATTAAGAGTTTTGGTAATTTTATACGAATTAAATAAGACTATTTTACAAGTATTTTTATTTGATTGTTTTCTGAAGTTAATTGTCGCTCTTCCCTGGCAGCTATAAATGTATGTACAGGGATATGCAGGATTTTTGATCGTGTCATTTTTATTGTATATATATTAATTGAAATGGTACTGTATATTTCGCCAAAATTATTGTTTTTCTCTTATTTTGAAAACAAATAAGTTTTTGGAGAAAACTAAATTTGTAATTTTTATTTTCTTACCTAATTTAGGTTAATAGACGTTATTGTTCTTTAATGTACTATTTATGTATTCCAGAAACAGTTAATGCTTTTGCATTGTTTATATTATTAGCATGCCCTAAAGATGCCATTTGAATATTTTAATGAACCAATTTTACGTTTCACATCACAAAAGCCATAATGTTTGCAAGCTCACTATCTGAAACTTTAATGTACGTATTTTAGTTTTTATTGAAGACGTTATAGTATAATATAATACGAGTATAACTTCTTTGGTTTTGACAGACAAGGCTATTTGGTTTACACTTAGGAACGGACCCCTGAAAAATATATGTTGATGTAATCAATTAATTAATGACCATTATTTCTCAGAATTTTTAATAATAACTTTACAAAAAACGAGTTATTTTAAAGATCAGAAATATTTATTGTAAAGTATTTACAAACAAGAGTAAATTTTAATTTTTCAAACTCAAAAACGTCACAATTTAAAATGCCCCCATGCAACTCATTCAGCTTCTGTTTGTGATCCCAAATATCCTCGTGCTACATCGAATGGCTCACTAGATCCGCATGTGACTAATTATGGTCATACTTGAGACAAAGAAGGTCTACCCAATTGCAGGAATCATTGCCTCAAGTACCAATGCTGTGAGTCTTTGAATTGAAGAGGAAGTCAAACATTCCTCTAGATATGGTTTGACGTAGCTATAGCATGAGTAATTTTTAGTATCTCATACAGAAGCTGAATAAGATGCATGGATTGTATTGTGAACTTGTTACTTTTTTGTAAATTTGTTAACTTAAAATTTACTCTTGTTAGTAAACATTTAAAAGTTGGTATCAGGAATTGTGAATCACCCAGTACAGCAATTTTACTAGAGCCATGAAATATTAATTTTACTACTCTAATATTATTGTTTGCTCAATGTAATTAAGTACAAAAATTGCCTCTATAAAGTACATTTCATCTAAGAATAATATCTTTGTATGATGGATAAAATTCATTATAGTCTGAACAAACGTAATCATTCCATTTTCAACTAATCTGAACCAGGTTGTGCCTGAACTAAACATACTATATAGTTTAATATACTAAAGTGAGTGAGCTTTCAGAAAACATTTTATATATTGTTTTGTGATTTATATACCTACTAAATATTTCTAAATGGCATTTTTAAACATTCTAAATATTAATTAACTACGATTTGATTGTAAAATATATTTTGTCTATGTAAATTCAAATATAGCATTCAATATTTCCTATTGTTATCACAGAACATACATTACCGGATGGGCCATAATTCCGCGTCAGTTTTCAAAAATAAGTAATAAATGAGTAACATGAATTGTATATTATTTTATAGCCCAAAAAGGGCAAAAAGTGTGTTAGCTCAAACCAAAAAAAGAAAAGCAATAAAAAACGTTAGCATCAATTATTTTACTTACGATAAAATCAATAAATGCTAACAAATATTTTCCTAACAACATT
>JAUYWI010087242.1:0-12588 GCA_034780595.1 Parotoplana pacifica
TCAATGCCTCACAGACTTTGTCTTGTTGAGGCTAGAGGTGGTCCAATCAAGTACTGATTAACCTCATTTCAAGCCAGCCTTTCCCATCTCAACCACAGAGAATGTGACAATGGCCCTTTTCAGTGCCAACCACTTGTTGATTGATGTTTTAAAACTTCAGTTTATATAATCATTATATGATTTAAGTAAAATAGTGTGCACCCTTGTACTCTAAATTAAAATTGGTCCATAAATAATTAGCAAAAACAGCTACAATTTTAGGTGCAACTTTTTTAAATTCTGGGATGGTAGTTCAAATTTGGTGTTTAGGTCCTCTAAGGACCCACTAATACATTTTCATAAAACATTTTGAAAAAACTATTGATTTTTGGGTGAAAAAATGCTTTGGCTTAAATCACTTAAATGGCTTATAATCCAAATAAAATATCCTATTGTGCTCAAATTTGAGATTTAGAATTAGGAATGGATTAGAAAAAATGTATAAGAAATTTGGATGTCTCACTTTTATGGTTGATGGTCTAAGGCCCAACATACTAGAGCAAGTCGATAAGAAATGATTTTTTTCTTAATTGATTTACTACTACTTCTTAGTTCATTTTTAGTAGTTTTGGAATGATTTCATACTCTAAAATTGAAGTTGACAAAAATCTATTTTTATTGCATTGACCTGGTCCTTTCTCAAAATCAGTGGTCTTCAATTTTTAACTTTGGATATAGTTATGGCTTTTTTACTTGGCACCCTAATAACATATCAGACTAATAGATATGCCAAATATGAAGGCATTCCAATAAACTATATACATATATAGTATGAGGAAATTTAGTTTCACTAATTTTGGTCAATTTTTTAAACAGAAATTTTCATAACCTTTTTTTCTGAGCAATATTTTTCTAATGACATTTTTCAGTCATTCAACTTATGAAAGAAAATATTTTGTTAAAATTTTAAATAAATCGAATTAAATTTTCCATAATTAAAAAAATAAGAAATACCAATGTTTGGCAATGGTTGCACCCCATTTACAAAAATCAATATTTAAAAAAGAATTGGAATACACATAAAACAAGGAGTGTTTATAGTATATCTACCATATACTAATTAATTCTATGATCAATTAGCTCCAGAATTGATTTAAAAAAACATTTTGGCCCAATTTCATTTTTTCAGATGCCATCACCATCATGTGTTGGACATGTTTGGTTGAAAAGAAATATATCCTAATGGTTTTCTCTTCAATTCATGATAATATGGATCAATTTCCATCAAAAAATGCTATCACCAAGATCCTATAATGGTGGCCTTTTTTGTAATGTCATTTCTAAAATGGCAATATTAGTACTGTAAATGATTTATTTTAAGCTATATAAATGTATTAAGGACTGAACATCAAACCAAATAGGATAGAGAAAGTGGATGCCATAGAATTGAACCTGCCTAATAACTGATTTAGCAGAACACATAGGAAGTCATTGGTCAATTTTACCTGAAGTTTGGGAAAATAGTATAAAAGATGAATTTAGAGTTGATGGAAACATTTTATTCCATATGAAATATATTTTTAAAGTTGTGGATATACAACTAATACATCTTTTGACAGTGATATTTAACTAAGAAAATGTTTCCTGGTGGTGCTAGAACAAAGCCAAAGTGGTACAGAATAGTCCTGTAAGGTACTGTAAGCTATTTTGGCAGGTTCTTGGGGTCATAATATGGCTTCAATCACATCAATATCTTATATTTTTTAAAGACAATTTTCTAATCATTCTGTTAGCATTCTATTGGATTGATAAGCTTTTGTAATTCACTAGAAGGAACCAAAGTGGTTCTGAGAGCTATGAAGTTATTTGTGTGGTCCTTAAAGACAGAATATGGCTTCAATCAACCCAATATCTTATTTTAGATCCTAAAGATAAGTGTTTATCTTTTAAAACCAATTATAATGGATTACCAATCTTATGGCACCATATTTTAACCTTTGGGTCTAACAAAATACTTCTTGTAGCTTTCAGAACCGGTATAGGAATCTCTTGGACCTCTAATGGCTTAAAGAAAGCTTGGTAACCCAATAAATTGAAAGTAATGGATACAAAATTGTTTAGAATCTAAAAGATTATGGATATTGAGTTGATTAGAGCCACATGCTTGCTTTATAAATTTATCAAGATTTTCACATTTCACATAACCTGTTACTTTTTAGAATGTTGACAGCGTTTGACAAAACTATTTAATGCTCTTATATGGCAACACAGCGACTTATTCTCATACCTCGTGGTCCCAATGGTTACCATATTGATTTACAACAAGGTAAATATGCTTTTATTTGACTAAATACAAAGGTAAAAGATAATCAGTCAGTATTGCTTCTTAGGTCGTCCAGGCTAATCCAAAATAAAGTGTTGATAGCAACATAGAAATATTAAGAGTTCATGTACACTAACCGGAATAAATTTTGCAACAACATTAAAGTCAAATTAGTTGAACATTGTATTGCAACCAATAGATATCGATTGTTCAGAAAAAAAATGATACTACAACCTACATAACTGTTGGTATATTTAGCCATATATGTACATTGAACTGCTAGCTGGCTGCATAGAGCTAGCATTGGATGCTACTAGAAATTTGATTTTGCGAAATTCACAATTGTAATCATTAGTATTTTGTCTCAAAATTTGTTCCATTTAGTGTAGATTGGAATGCTTCAAAATGCTGCTGTATAAGGCAGATCGACTATGAATTTAGTTTTCTTTTCTTAATAGTGAGTGAGTCCAACTTGAAAGCAGAGAAATTGTTTTAAAATTTCATAATACATATTTTAGTCATTTTTACTGCACAGTTTTTGTTGATAAACATTTTTAGCATTCATTCAATGCAATTTGTGTTGATTATTTTGAGTTTTGTTGATCAATTTATATAAGTTCTTTCATTAAAAGATATATTTTAGTAACTGTTTTTAAATATTGTCTTCCTCTGAAGAAGACTAATAAACCCAAAGATCCTTTTAAGCAAAATTTGGAAACCATAGTTTAGTTTAGCCTCCAACATGCAGATTCCCAGCCTGAAAGCTGGACCAGCATTGTTGTCACTTGCCAGAGAACACCAATACCTTATGTATTTGAATAATTTTTGTATCTTTTTTTATTATATTTTATAGTTTGAATAAGTGTTTTATTTTTTTTGCTATTTTAATGTTTTAGAAGAACCATTTACGAACTATAAACCGCTAGTTTATGTGAGACCAGGTTCTTCGGAATACAATTGTGGTCTTCGGTCTTCTGATACCATTGTCTCAATAAATGGAAACTCAGTTGTCAATTGCAATTATGCAGAAGTTTATGAGCTTATCCAATCTGCCAAGTAGGTACACCTGGTGACACTCTTCAGAATGGGTCATTTTTCTGAATCATTAAATAATGTAATAAAAGTACGCATCCTGATGGCTTTGCCCTATAGACTCGTTTACCATATTGTCCCTTATCTTCGACAAAACTTGGAAGTTTAGAAACTTAGGAGGTATAACCATATCAATTTAGAAGTTTGGAAAACATTTTACACATCTGAGTCTCTATATTTGTTTTCCAACCGATTTCTTCAAGAAGCTGCATCACTCATTAAGTTATTAATCCAAAATGATAAATTTAGAAAAAGGGATACATATAAAATGTTTCTATGTTAGTTTGATTTCATTCAGTTTCTCTTGCTTTGAAGTTAACTTTTTATCTTTTTTGACTTGCAGCATTTCAAAACTGTTGATTGTTTTTTTTTCAGCGGCGAATTTCTGCAGTTAATTGTCACAACGGATGGCCAGTCAGAGAACAATAATTCTGAAGGCCACGAGCATGTGCCCCCCTGCCCATCACAACTCACTAGCGATATGAACAATTTCTTCCAGTGTGACGTCAATGCCCCGTCCCACACAATGATGTCTCCCACGACACAGCTATCTCTGATAGAGGAGGGGCCAGCCACTGAAGCCGCTGTCTATTGTTTCCGCCCTAGGGATGCCGCAGATCATGTCTGCGATCACTTCCACAGGAGCTACGACGTAAGTGTAACAGTGCATAATGAATACCTAGCTTTTTGTTGGAGTGTGGGGGGAGCCATAAAATTAAGAGTTTTGTTATTTTCTTAAATGTTAGATACATATTATATTTAATTTAAAATAATTGTTCAGTTTATGTAATGGTATGATAATTATGAATATTTTATATATTATTACTTTTTCTATTGAGAACAACCTCATAGTAGTATAAAACTGCATACACCTCTAGCAAGAGTCAGACCTCTGTATATATATTTATTACTCTATGATTCTGGCAGTATGATAAAGCAGCAAATTTGCTATCTAGTCATAGATATCTAAACCAGTTACAGAGATCAAACAACGTTTACGTAATGAAATTTTCATAAATGAATTCATTTTAGATTGTAGAACAAAAACGTCTTTGGTATATTGTTCTTCAGGCATATTAACTAAAAAGGTATAAATTGGCTGATAATTTCTTGCATAATAAACTAAGAATGTGCGAAAGTCTTCTCATCCAAGATGATATTCTACTCGCTTTGATCTTAGGAAATCGTTTATATAACGGGAAGCTAATATTAATTGAGCTCTTCTGATTGCTTGTTTCATATTCTCTTACATCCATTTTGTGAAAATTTAATTACTTTATCTTTTTTTGTTTGGCATTTTTATGTGTTTTATAATATTTTAATTTTCTTTTTTATCGCTAAATATTTTTCTGGTTACCTTTTTTCATGTTATAATTGCTGAGAATACCTCACACTTTGTCAAGTGTACCTTGATTGTCTTGTCTTATCAGTTTACATTTTCTGAGATTGAATGGTATTGAAAGGTTTTGATGTTGAACGTCCAGTCTAATGAATGATATGTATTTATTTAGCAGATTTAAGGAGATTTTGTTTCAAAGTTCTTATATTATATATATAAATACGGGAATGAAAGTTGAGAGTAATATCGAAGCAATTTGGTTTGCACCTTCTACAGGCTATACAACCTGCCTACATTGCAGATAGAATTCATAAATATTTATTTGGCTTGCTATACTCGAGCATCAAGTGTTTTTCTGTTATTACATGCATGTAGAATAATTTGCTGACGATGTGTGCTGATTTCTTTGGTTGCAAATTATCAATAATGGCACTCTCTGTCGGTAATGTAGGTAGGTGCAAAACCACCTGTTTTTGGTTGGGTGGTATGGCCATATGGCGATGCTGCCCGAATGTGGAGGGGAAACCTTGTCTGCGCTGTTGGATCAAGATCTGATCTGGGGAATTGGTTAATCACCAAATAGCGAGCGATCCCAGCGTGTTTGCGACTCTTGTGATGCGCGAAAGTGCAAAATTCGAATCTTTCGTGTCAAATTATCTGCATGTGATGTATTTGGTTTGGTGCCAGCTTTAGTTTAGAATTTCTGTAAGTGTTATCTGTGAACTAGCCATGCCATGCCATACATAATGTCAATAAAATATTCAATTTCTCAGTCGCTGGTGACTAGTTATTGACGACAGATGGTTATCTACGGCGAACCAAAAAGTGCAGATTTAAAAACGACATACTACCAACTATTTCCCCATGAGAATGAAAAACTATTTAAATAATAAAGTACATAATTTTATTTAAATATGTATGATTCTTGAATATTGACAATGTTTTACTATAATTTAGTTCTCAGTAATTTACGATGCATTACGTGAATGTTTTTAATCACTACTTAAAAGTCGTTACCGTTAGCTCCAAAGCTCATCCTTGTCTAATGGAATTTTTTATTAGATTGTTGAAAATAAACTAATTTTGACTCTTCTGTAAAAAGTCAAATGTTTGAAGTGAATACCATTTGTTCTTACTCCAATCCTTAACAAGTGTGCTTAAAAGGCTGTCTTAAAATATGGCATTTCCTATTTGACTTTCTTTATCAAATTCTAAACATTTTCCGATTCTCTAAAGAAATTGTGCACCTCGACTAATTTTAGTGCCGAAAGTGAAAATCCAATATGGGATTTTATATTCGGTCGCTAGAGACGCCAGTATTACATAGCAACAATTTTGTTTTAGAAAATAACTATGATTTATGTATATTTGAACACATTAAAACTTAGTTGCCGCATGTGAACCCTTAATTAGCCAAGCTTTTCACTTAAGTAAGGCTTTTGTGTTTTAGATTAATGATATTTAAAATATAAGCGCTAAATCAAAATGTGTTTACTAATTGAGGATTTGGAACATGCTTTGGCTTTTATTAAATGTTTCTTGAGAGTAAATCATGGTGTTTTAATTTCACCATAATATTTTGTGAGAGCTAACACACATAAATGATTTGACTAAGTAAGGTTTGAGTTGACATATTTTTTTATCTGATCTTGAAAGGTTAACATTTCTTAAATCATAAAAAATTATTGTGCTACTTGTGGACAACATGGTGATACTGTTCCAAAACTACAGACTTGATAGATATTGGTAACAAAATTACCTATTTATTTAATACAGTAAAGACCCAATGTTCCATTAATTGTGTACTATAATATCCTTTAAATGGTGGTTGATTTTCTAGTAAGCATAAATGTTAAAATGTAATCTTGATGTACGTACCTGAAATGAAACATGAAAGAAATTTACATGTTTTAACAACATCAATTTGGCAGTATTCCATCAGTGTTGTTTAGGTCCAGCTTCTTTATGTTAGCTAAAAATAATTCAGGATATTGAATAGGTAGGCGTGTTAAGTGTAATAAAGAAACAAGTATACTTTGATAAAAATATACTACTTATTCATGTTACTCGCAAATGATAGCCCAGGACAGCTGTTTCGGCTTTATTAGGCCTCATCAGCCAGGCATAACCACATCCTGAGCAATTTAAAATTATCGTACATTTCATATCAAAGCATAAAAGTAAGGAAAATTGCTATGGTAGCATAAGAATGGAGAAAGTAGAAGATTTCAGAAAGAATATATTGGTAAGCCTGTTTCTTTATTAAGGGGCACTCACGCTGTCAAAGCAGGTCCTGACCAATTAATGTGATAAAAGTATACTACTTATTTATATTACTCGCTAATGGTTATGGCTGCTACTATGACAATGAAATTTCACTGTATTCATGGCTAGTAAAAGATTTAATTAAATCTTTTAAAAAAGAAGTAGGTACTACCTTTTGATCCAAAGGACAAAATCCATAAAACGAACAAGTTATTAATAATTATGATTGTTATCAAAGCGCTATCAGAATTAAGCATTGCATTGACTTTTTTGTTATGAACAAAATATCGGTTTTGAGATGATGACTTTTTTATATCGATGTTGAACTTTCTTATGCCAATTTATTTGTTCTTATTTGGTAATGGCTCAGTTTTATGTAGGTTGGTAATCTTAAAATATGCATGTGTAATCCTACTTTGCCTGACTTTCTTATCCTTATTCTCAGCTTGTCTTGTCACTAACGGGTTAGATTGAGAAGTTGTCTAATTTGGACATTTTATATCGCTAATACCTTGAAGCTATGTACCTCCATACAGCTCAATTACTATTGTTTGTTGACGTTAATTAAGAACTCTTTTATAAATACACGTTTTCATTTTTTAACTAGCTACTGCTGGTGCCTTTCGAATCTTTTTCACTTTTAGTTGAATGTGAATTTCTGTTATACATAACGTTGTTTAGGATGTGTGTCTGTTAATATTATTATACGAACGAGCATCTCTAAAATAGTATCTGACTTCCTTATTTATGTTCAGTTGTTAACGAGAACAGTAACATCAAAATTGTAAATAATTATTTTGTCAAGTTAAGCAGTAAATAATAGGATTAGTTGTTTATCGAATACACTGCATGGCTTTGCAATTGTATCAAGTTGTTTTAGTATAAATATTATAATAATAATCAAACTACTTCAATCAGAACAATACACATACAATACTTATAATAGGTAGCTAAGTGAAATTAAAAAAGAAAGTTCCCCGTCGCCTAAAGCAACAACATGGCAATGAATTCCCTGAACAAGAATCATTTCTTAATAACACCTATCATTTTATTCTAGCGAAAACATATACAACACTATCTATTATTGGAGTTATTGGTTATACGTAGTTGTTAATAAAGTGAAGTGCTTTTTACAGTTGCAAAATAATTTTATCAATTTTCAGTGTTTGGCTATTTTTATGCAATTTTTGTTTGATTTGTTTATAAGGATTTTTGGATTTGTCAGACAACATTTTCTCTGAACTCTATTGAGGATATTTAGGTTGGGCCCAATCGTTTCGTTTGTGCTTAGTGATGTCATTTGAACTTATTTACAGCACCAGATAACCTCAATTAGAGAATCGGATAACCTTAAGTTAGAGGAGCACATGACTTCAGTTTAAATGACAAAGTGACTTTAGGTTACCTTAGTTTAGAGGACCGGATAACCTTAATTAGAGGATTTGCCAATAAAACATTTACACCAAAAAACTATTGACATGTCATATAATCAGAGAACTTACTGTCCCTTAATTTTGAAAAAAATTAAATGTTTTGTTCTGGATGTTTTTTTAGCTGAACGATTCAAATCTACTTCCGACTATTTTTCTGCATAGTCGGTAGGTTATATATCTTTTGTCTTATTTGAAATTCAGATGAAATGGTTGTGTCTTGGCTGCGTACTATCTTCTCTTAACGTTCTGTTTCTTATCTTGCTTGGAATCTAAACAGATTGTTTAAGAGAAAAAAATGGTTTGAATATTTAATTTAATGAATTTCATTTGGGGTTTTAAGCGAAGTCTTTTAAATCAATATTCCACATGAAATGAAACGATGAATTTCTATAATCTATGCATTGTAGATATTAGTTTTGTTGTGAGCTATGGTGTGAGTTATAGAGTGATTAAGTGAGAGTAAGTGTTAGTTATGGCGTGACGAAGTGTGAGTTAATGGCGTGACGAAGTGTGATTTGTACATTCCATTCAGTGATATACTCTAATTCAGATATATTTACTTCATAAGAGGTATACATATTATTTGAATCCATCCAGCCTTTCGGAGATTGTGTGAGCCAGCTTTTCTATTTGCTGCCAATTGGACTGGTGGCAGTCATTCAGTTGCATAAAATTTCTTCTTTTCTCTCAGAAAGTTTAAGAAAGCATTTTTGATCGCATGGATTGAAACAAACAATATTAAAGAACCGAGTTTTTGCAACTGAATATAAATAATACAAAATCTTGGTGGTTCTGTAGATGAGACAAATTAGCGATCGGATCCCAGCATGAGTACCTACGCTTTTGTGCTCAAAGCACCTGCAAAACTTATTAGTCCTAAAAGAGGACCTAAAAGCAGATTTAAGACGTATGTATTTATTTATTTAACATTTGAAATATGTAGATACCCTACAGTTCACTTTATTATTTTCAAAATGACAACAATATACTGTTTACATAGTGTATATATTACTATTAAAGATTCAAATACAGATCAAAACAGTGTAGTGGTGATCCATTTTCCGCGCTGATACGTAATGTGCATAGATACACTCAATCAGCTTACATTGTGGAAGATACAGAATAATACATAGAATTATTACCTGTACTGTTCACAGGTTTCATTGTCTTCTGCTGACTGGATCAGCCACCATATTGATTAATATAATGTGTAATCTTTGGAGAATTATCAGTACCTAAGGGTTGGTCAGAGAAAATTTACTTGTCTGTCTGTGTTGTTGTTGTATGCTTCTAATATGAACGCATGTATTCCAGTCTGCATGATGGTGCAGCCTAAACTGATCAGTTAGCATTAGCTATCCAATGTGCTAGCTATTATTGTAGTTAGGTACATAGGCTGTAGGTACGCAGCCGTCATTCTGTTTAGTTGAGCAAGACGCTTTAAGTTTGGTGCTGCCAAATGCAGAAATGTGGCACTCAGACTGTTGTTTGGAGAGTGAGGCCATAAAGAGACTCAATCAAGTATCAGTGAGAAATTGCGATGACGATGAGCTTTCTAGTAGCTAGTTGAGTATAATGAATAATCCAGTATCTATAATTGTCGTTTGGTACCCATATTTTATTAATAAGTTAGCTAATATTAGATAAGTCGTAGAGGTACATCACTTTCTGTACTTTGTTCGGATTAATATATGGCTCGATTCTCAGGTCCTCAAAAGATTGTTCTTTCCTGATGATGTTAGATGAATTTGTTTGAGTTTGAAGTATTTAGAGATAATCAATCAATAAAATCTGGCTTGCTTGAAAGTTTCAATAATATTTTAGAAGAATGTTTGACACCTGGGAATTCCTAAGACTGTATATTAGAAGTTCATATAGTATATTCCAACAGCACCAAAGGAAACGGTACACATAGAAAAGCCTAGGAGATAGATTCCGATGCCAAATTGACTACATTGCAGTAAGACAACGATACAGAATAGCGTCAAAAAATCATGCAGCTATCCAGGAGCGGACTGTGACAGCGATCACAACCGTGTCATGATAAAAACAAATCTGAAATTTAAGAAAATAAAAAAGAAACAAGCGAAGAAAAAAAGGGACTTTGAAATATTGAAAAATGATCGCTTTGAAACCAACTACGCAAATCAAGTTGAACAATAATATCAATCAGGAAAATATGAACATTAAATGGAAGCAATTGAAAGCAATATTAAGAACATTTTCTGCTGATACATAAGAAACCCTGAATTAACGACAAGATGATAGAGAAAAAAACAGAAAGGTGTGGAAATCAGTCAACAACGAAAACGGACGAAGAAACCACAAAAGACTACATAATGATCTTAAAAGGGAGACACAGAGAGCAAGAGAAGTATGGTGGCAAGTAATAAGCAGGAATATCAACGATATGGACAAAAAGGGACAAAGCGACTTAATGTATAAAAAATTACGAAAATAACATAAGAAAAGAAAACGCATGACAGAAAAACTGAAATAAAGGACAAGAATGGAATTCTTATGGCAAATATGAATGATACATATATTGAATCAATGGAAGACATACATAGAAGAACTTTACAACAAAATTGTAATGACGACTTACAATAGGAAGGTGAAGAAGCTGTTAATATAAAGACAAAGAAAGCAGAAGGAACGAATGGAATATCAGCAGAACTACTTAAATCCTTCAACTAAACAAAAAACAATGAAAATTCTCATCGATATTTGTAACCCAATGTACGATCAAAGAAAATGGTCAGAAAAATTCTACAAAACAATTATGGTACTATTAAAGAAGAAACCAAATGCAGTAGACTGTGCTGTCTCAGAACAATTAGCCTGATATTACATGAATAAAAATCATGCTTAGAATACTAACGAGAAGATTGGAAGCAAAAACAAATACATTACATTGGACAAAGTCAATTTGGATTTAGACGTGGATGCGGCACTAGGGAAGCAATAGGAACAATGAGAACAATCATCGAAAGAAGCCTTGGATATGATAATGGACTATACACATGCTTCATCGACTTTGAGAAGGCATTTGACACAAATTGAAAAGCACTAATGGAAACACTCAAACAATTAGGAATTGAGTGGAAGGACAGACGCCTCATCTCTGCCTGCAGTTTGCATTAAAGTGTTAGAATATTTAACTGTCAAAAATGAATTCCTCACTCCCTTTTAGTCTAAATGGGGCATTTTTCTTATCACCGTATCACTTTTGTAAGAGTTGGAGCTCTTAATTATCTGTCTCGATATTATATTTCTTTTCCACGTTTTTTGCTTTGCTTCATTCTTGTTACTTCTATGTGGTGTTATTTAATTGTTTTTTTGGTGGCATTAGGTAGTACCCATATGATAACAAAATATATAATTAATATCTAAGTGCCCTTGCGTTTATATTTACTGTTGCAAATAGTTGCCTAAATTTAAATTAACCAATAAAAAGAACAGATTTTGTCTGAGATGTTACTCTTAGAAAATCAAGATTTCCTTTTAAGAAACAAAATAACTTTTCTGAAAAGGAAACATCAAACATTGTTTTCACAGTGTTTTCAATGGTTTTAATATCTCAAGTGCTCTACTGAAGAGCTAAAAAATCCTCATCGGGGAACGTTCTAAAATCAGCCATTCTTATCTTAGTTTGTTTTTATGGTAATCCAATTTACAGTTTTGCTTTTTAAAATAAATAGTGTGGTGCTACATTCACTGGAAATTTGGTTTTCATAAATATTTATGTTATTTTTATCAAAATTAGACCAAACCCAATACTACTTACGAGTAATATAGCAATAAATTTATATAATTTCTACGTAAAAATCTTAATATATCTGACAGCCATTTAGATGAGCCTGAGAAATACGATGGTTTACATAAGAACGACCATTTTTGCATAATTCTTAGAACCTTCCTCAACAAGAAGAAGTTTTTGAGGTCTTTTAGAACACGTCTTGTGATGTACCAAAATCGTCGATAATCTCTGTAAAGCAATTAGGTTGAGGTTGGAGCCAATTTTATCATGGCTGGACTAGTTTTAGTTTGTTTATTGCTTGTTGTTTGCGAATGTTTCTACTTTGCTTGTTTTCTCTCTCTTCAAGTCGGCTTAACTTTCCTTCCCGCATGCTATCGTCCAATTTCCCCGACCAATT
>JAUYWI010087253.1:0-12588 GCA_034780595.1 Parotoplana pacifica
AATTACGTTCCTTCATTGGAAAAGTACCATTTCCATACTCGGATATCTATTGTTGCCTCGATCGCTTCGCTCTCTCTGTAGCAATAGAAATCCTCGTATAGAAAAGTACTACTTTTCCAATTTCAGGAAAATAATTATTCATATATTTTTTAGATAAAGTACTTATATAATCTACTTTTTTAAAGAAACATTTCTTCATAAAATAGAAACAAAAGTATCAAAATGCACAGAATATTCCCTAACATGAACTTGTTGGGTATTTGTTATTTTTCATGGCTATCGGTGACTAGATGAGTATTATAAAAGTACATTTTTCACACTTGATTTCTAGGCGCACCGTTGGGCACCTGTCTCGTGTCTGCAACTGGATCCCGCTGGAATTCTTTTAGTGACTTCCTGCACTCAAGGTCATGATATGAATGTGTTTCGCATATCTGCCCAACCTCTTGATGTGCGTCAGACTGCTGTACACCATTTGTATCGTCTACATCGTGGAGATACACCTTGTAGGGTAAGTGGGGATACTTCTTTTGGGTAAAGTATTACGTAAGACTGGGACACTGAATCCATATTTTTCATTAAAGAAGCAAAATAATCGTTGTTTTTTATTTTTCTGAAAATCTTTGTTCTTCAAATTTTGGGGAAATTCACTTTTAGTCTTCCTGAAGTCAATTATGCTTTGTACATGTTTTTATGTGATAACTGTTTGCAGGTAGTCGACATGTCAGTGACTCGAGACTCTCGATGGGTTGCTGTGAGCAGTGATCATGGTACCACTCACGTGTTTCCCATCACCCCCTATGGCGGTGCTGTCACAGTGCGCACCCACGCCGGATTACGTGTTGTGAACAGAAGCTCTCGGTATCATAAGAGTGCGGGTATCGAGGAGATCGACCTGCTGAGACCCAATCCGACACGAAGTGCGCGTAGTAGCTGGGGTTCCTCGACACTGGGGGACAGTGGCGTCCCCGTTAGTGGACAAGGTAATCTTATCAATGGGAAAGCTTGAAATTACTCGTAGATTCTCTAAATTTATGTAAAAGAGTGACTACTACCTATTATGACATTATTTTATGTTATGCTTTCTGATTGCTTGTTCACTGGAGACAGATTGTCACATTGCTAGTAGTTGAGAATGATTTTCGTTGCCCCACATTTATAAACTCTCTGTTGAAAAATATTTCTCGAGTCATAGGTACTGTCGCTACCATTCATCAAAATATTCCCTACTTCTCGATAAATGACACTTGGTGCTATTTAAAAGTAGATTTTCCGTAAAAAAATGGGTTTATTTATTATTTAGTTATCTATCTAATTCATGTTTTGTTGTCTTGCATGTACGCTTGTTTGAGATATTAAAAACTTGCGTTATATAAATACAAATGATAAATTATTATATTATTACTCTTTTGTGTCTAGATGATCGGTTCAGCGCCTTCTCTGTGAATCAGGTCTACAATACAACCAATCCAAGACTTCCTCCATATCCTCAAACATGCACTGTACAGCCTGAACTCAAAATTCGACAGCAGGTGACCTTTTGTATCTTTTTAGAACTTGTAGTTACACTGTAAGACTTATAAATGTATGATAATTTTACGACCATCTCTTGCGATTTTAATACATAATGCCTCTTTGTCCGTAGAAAATAATGTGCCACCTATTAAATCAATTTATTTAGCCGATCTTACTTTTATTTTGTTGAATATTGTTATCAACTTCACTTACTTTTTAGCCTCTTGGGTTTCCCATTGCTTCTTGGTCTACCAGTTTGTCCTCGCCTACCGGCAGTGGCTCCTTTCCATCTGTTCATGGTCACTCTGAAGGTGTCTCTGGGGGCCGCTGCTCTCCGGCTGCTGCTAGTGGTGGTGGCCCCGACAGAGCCTCGGATTCAGCGGTTAGTACTCGTGTACGGGCCAGCTCCATGGGCAACAATGTAGTGAGCACGAGTACGCCCAATTACAAAAGGGAATCTGGTCACCCCCGATTGGCATTGGCTGCTCAATTTGGCATGTCCAGATGCTATTTGCCGGGTGGCAGTGTTTATGCTGCTAGAGAACGAGGTTAGTTTGTCTTTTTTTGTTATTCGATTTTTATCTAAAAATGCAACAGCAGCCAGTTATACTTTAGGAACAATTTCTTCACTGTTCAACTTCATGTAGTTTTTTGTGATCGATGGGTTAAAAATTATATGTGCCTATTATATTCCTCGCATTAAATTCAGGAAGGCAGCACATCCTAGCGAGTTCTATAAGGTTCTCTTCATGCACGGAATTACATAATTATGCGTACTTAAGTAACTTTTCAAACAACTTATTTAATTTCCATAGAAATAAAGTGTGAAAATATCACATACAGTTAAATATTAAAATGTTATGCATGACAGTTACTAATACAGTTATCGATTAGCATTATTGTTAACATTTTTATTTCCAGATAATCTGCGACGTTCAATTGATAATATTTTTATCCTTACTCCCGAATTCAAATTGATCGAATACGATCTAAATGTTATCCCTGCTGAAAAGACGGACAGAATTTGTCAGGTTTGTAAAATCAATGTTTATTAAATGTACCTAGCTAATGTATTTTGTATAATTAAAACTTTGCACTTCTTTCTTTATACATGACATCGCAATAGTCATTTATTCTATGGATTTATCTAGTATGCCATTCTAGATTTTCATGATCATTTTTGCTGTTCAGAGTGAAAAATATTATTACCTTATGCTCACTAAAGTCATGCCTATTCTATGGTGCAGCTCTCTAAAATATATAGATTGTAACCAATCTTCATTTTTTATTTCCAATAAAGGATGGCCCAGTTACCCTCGAGTGCTGTCCACTTGGTCAATGGCGTCTCCAGCTCCCACTTCGATTTGAATGCCTCACTTATTCAGCAATCAGCCATTCTTTGATGAGGAAATCTGGACGCGATACCTCCAAGCAGGAACCTGGGGTTTCATCTTCTCGTAATCAACATGGTTGCTCTATCACACCCCCAGGTAGGTTGTGTTATATTTTTTTGCAACATTGTAGTTTTCGAAGAGAATTGTGAGATGCCATGCAAACGCTTATTCGCCTCTCCAGAGGACCCTTCCCCCCAACTTATGGCGGCACTATACAACTTAGGGCTTTGCATATCCCGGCAGCAGCTGGGCCATCACGGGGACACCGCGCGAAGACGCCGCTCATAACCACCTCAAATGCAGACATCATAGCCTGGACAGACGGATTAGCCCGTGATGCCAAATTCGACGGTGCTAGTGGAGTTGTGACTAAGTTCCCCAACTCTGACACCCCAAGCATCCGAACCGCGTTCCGAGAATGAAACCCTTCTTCCTCCTTCAGAGTGGAAATGGTAGCCCTCTACCAGGCCCTCCGCATCATCACAGCCCAGGATTTGTCCAGTGTCTATGAAGTCAGAGTCTGCACTAACTCTAAATCTGTTCTTGAATGCCTACGTAACGTCAATGGTACGACTAGAGTTAACACCACCAACTGAACTTGGGAGACTGCCCGTCTGTTTTCCTGAACCAGCTACCTCACCTTGCAATGGGTACCTAGCCATTGCGGCATTCCCGGAAACGAGTTAGCAGACACACTCACCAATCAAGGTGTCTTAGGACCACAAACAGTTACCGTCCATATTAAGCCCTTGAAGGATAAGTTCCAAGAGTCCTTCCAGAACAACGTCCACAGTGCTCAACGGAAGGAAACTTTAAACAAACCTCGTAACAAGATCACACGAAATCATCCTCCTCCATCTCCGGATTGGTCACAGCCCCATCTCAAGAGCCTACCTTGCTCGTCTGGACCCCATCGACACATCTTCCACATCCTTTGTCAATGCTCAAACCTTCTTCCTCAACTCCTCAAGTACCTCAACGCCTCCACTTCGCTCTCAGTGCTTCAATTATGTAATTTCCTCCGAGCTGCTGGCCTGCTGTGAAGGTCCCCCTGAATAAACGACCGGTTAGAAACAAACAAGAGAAATGTGACAGGAGTGAGTTGTTTCAAGGATGATTTAGGGAGAAGTTACTGTAGATCCAGATGGAATCAAATAAAGGTAGAAGAGAAACTCTTGAATGGGATAACATTTTAGAGTGATTCAGTGCGGGAACCGGACCGGAAATAGAGATAACCACACCGGTAGTCAACTGATTAACGTGGGGCTTCGAAACAAGAGGTTCCTGGTTCAAGGCTTAGATGTGGCACACTTTTAAGTTACTTGGTGTACAAGTTGTCCTGGAAGTGCTCAGTGACTAAATTTTCTGATATTATTTTATAAATTTGCTATTTTTCAGCAACACTGTTGTTTCTTTAAAAACAAACTAGTAATTTTATTGTTGTATTTGAGAGATAAATGGTTTTCAATTGATTATTTGCTATTTAGGTAATCCGAGCAGCCTTATTGAACAAGAGCAGTCACCTGGTGTTGACTACGAGGCCTGGATTAGTCAAGTTGAAATCACAACACATACTGCTCCCTATCGCCGACTTTGGATGGGTCCTCAGTTTACCTTTAAACCGTATCAGGTTAGCATTTTTAGCTTTTTATATATTATTTTGTAAATGTCATTTACTATTTTTATTACAACTGGCTGATTACATTATTTAAACAAGCCGGTACAAATGTTGCTGTCTACTTCAAAAAGTACAATTGTATCTAAGGCATACCTAAATTCAATTTTGTTGTCAGATCGCTGGTTTCTTTATACCATAAATACATGATCAAATCTACAATTGTGTGAATTTTGAGATGGCCTTAGTCACCCATTCCCAAAAATGGTCTGTGGATTTTGGCACCACTGAATGGATAATTTACTGTTAAATTATCAATTTTATACCAGATTATGGCTAGGTTTGAAAAATATTTTAAAAACTTCAATTGTGAATTTGATTTTCAACTTTATCATGGCCTTAAAAGTGTTCTGCATATATATTTATAGAAAAGTTTCTTTCTAGGGTATATTTCTGTCAAAATTTGAAAGAAGAAAAATGACAAATACAATATTTGTTGACCATCTACAGAATGAATTTTGCTCAATGGATAAAAAACAATCTCTACAAATATGGCATAACTTGTCTTGAATCTACCAGCTAATAGATTGTCTTTTTATTTATTGCTTGAAAGTTTATAGTGTTGTCTTATACACTAACCAGCAAATATTTTGCAACAATATTAAAGTCAAATTAGTTAAACATTGTACCTACATTCAACATTTAAAATGAATTTGCAACCAATAGACATCAACTTTTCAGAAAATCAATGATACTACAACCTAGATAACTATGTTAGGTATATTTGGCCGTAGACAATGAACTGCTGGCTGCCTATATAGAGCTAGCATTGGATGCCAATAGAAATTTGATTTTGCGAAATTCACGATTGCAGTCAATAGTATTTTGTCACAACATTTATGGCATTTAGTGAAGATAAAATATGAGTATATTCAAGTCAACCAGTGTTATAAATGTGTTGTTTTCGTAGTATTATATACAGGGGGGTTCATTTATATGTCAACTAGTGTACTTGCTGCACTACATAAATAGATTGTTACTTTTTGTTTGCTCTTTCCTGGCGATAGCTTCCTACTGACGTGACTTACTATAAAAGTTCTTACCTATTAAAAGTACCGTTAACTAGTCATAATGCTATTTTTAGCCTAGACGATACTAGAAGAAACTAGTGAATAAATTAACCCATTAATTGTGCAATACTTACCGAGTTTTATTGTAAATATCACTTTCATTATCATTTTGTTTGTTGTGCCTAATTAGTTGCTGTTATGTAGGTGCTGTGTAGATGCGTTTAGTCAGATTACCTAGACCGTTCTTTTCAGTAGTTAAAGAACAAATCTGTATGTTATTTGTGATATATTAACTAAAATTTGAGAATTAATAGAACCCTTTGAGCTTTCATAAATTGAGAAACTGAAACTTTATGTTTTAAAGATGGCATGCAAAGTTAGTGTCCAGATATTCGAGTTTATAAAAATGTGGTGGTGAGAATTTATTCAGTTGGTGTAGTGTACATAAACGAAACTTATTTCCAGGGCAAGACATCCTCCTAATCTTTATTAAAACAAAAATTAAAATGGTCGAATTCTGTCTATTTTAAACTAGCATTTTGAATTGATAAAACACCAAAAAATGGATCCTTACTTTTGAGCAGTTGTTGGAATGAAATGAATATTATGTAGATTGCATTTGCTGAATTATTCTGAACTTACAGGAGGACTCAGGCCTGTCATCTACCTCTGATTCCCCACCATCCACGCCAAGTCAACAGTCTGGGGCTGCTCCTGGGGCGCCACCAATGCTCTCCCAACCACTTCCCTTTCCTGTCTCCTCTAGTAGTGAAGGTGGTGGTCAACCGTCGGCTGGTCAGCAAGGTCAGGCCTCTCGAAGTGGACGTCACAGAGGCTGGAACTTGTCTAGTGGAAGTAGTTCTAGTTGTGACTTTGCGAATGAGGGAAGAATCTACATTGAAGCTGGTAAATGGCTTTATGTATAATATGACCGTAGGTATAGTTGGAAATAGTTTTATATGCCTTTTTATTGTAATCTATTGGCTGGCAAGTCACATAAAAGGTTCTGAGAACATAGCAGCAAAAGCTTTTATAAAGACAACAGCTAGAATTATAACAATTATATATTTATTTTTCCTTCAATATAGAACACAATTAGTGTTATAATTTTACACATAAAGCCTAAAACGAAATAAAGTACCCGATAAACGAATTCAAACACTTTTTGATGCCAATGGAGGCTTTACAAAGTACTGATTGAACTGATTGATATATATATGTATATATATCTTTATCATGAACATTTATTGATTAGATCAATGATTTCTGTATTAATATTATGTGCATTTATTAACATAACAAATTTATAAATTTAGATAAAATGATCAGGTACTTTATTTTGTCTTAGACAAACAAGCAATGCTCATCTTTACAGTTACTGAATTCCAATATGCTATGATAAAAAAACACTGGTATTTGCATTTTGTGTACACTATTTTACGTTAAAGTTTTCAGCTTCTTACAGATTAGTATGTTTTATTAAATAGATTCCTTTTGGGTAAACTTTTAAATATGAATAAAAAACAAAGATGATATTTAATATGCATATACTGAATATTTTCGCCAATCAATCGCAAGAATTACTGAATGATCTATCTCCAACCTCCTCGTCTGGTGTCTCAACACCCAAGTGTGATTTACTCAGAACATCCCGTCTACTAGGTAAAACTAAGTGTCCCAATAACAGTCTCACTCCCAACCATGTTTCTGCTATTAAAAAACTTAAAACCAACAAGGACATTGTGATCTCCCACCCAGACAAACGTCATGGAGTTGTGATTCTCAACAAAAGTGACTATATCAAGAAAATGAATAACACTCTCAATGATACTTCAAAATTTTTGATGGACCCACAACAGAAAGACTTAGTCGCTCCGCTCGAATCAAAAGTGAATTCTTTAATCTCTAACCTCGTTTCTTCCAAATCGATTAGTGCTCAGCAAGCTAAATCCTTTGACTCAACTGGAAGTAATACTCCTCGTCTCTATGGTCCCTCGAAAATCCATAAAACTGGCTGCCCTCTCCGTTCTATCCTGTCTATTTCAGGCTCCCCCTATCATAAACTGGCTCAATGGTTGAACCACGTCCTTCTCTCCACAGAACAATCACTATATAAATTTTCCGTGAAAGGCTCCTTTGATTTCTCAGCTCAAATTCAGAATCTAGATCTCAATAACTGTAAAATGACATCACTCGACGTTAGCTCTTTATTTACCAATGTTCCACTTCTTGAAACAATTGACATAATCAATAACCACATCTCTAACACTCTAACCAATTTTCCAATTCCCCCATCCCTTCTGCGTGAACTTCTTATTACTTGTATTTATATTATTCAATTTTCTTTCAAGAAACTCTCTATCGTCAAATAGATGGGGTAGCCATGGGCAACCCTCTTGGACCTCGTCTAGCCAATATCTTTATGGTTTATATCGAAACATCAATATCCGACTTAATTCACAGACTATCTTTTTTTATCGACGCTATGTTGATGACTCATTCGTCTTACAGGGCTGGAAAAAGTTTTGTTCCCCGACGCTAAGAAAAAATGTTCTCCAGACAAACTATCGGAGGAAATCTTAAATCTGAAATAGCTCTTGTTCTCCAACGGTTATCCTGGCTGGTTTATCTCTAATGATTCAACACCGATGAAAATAGAAGTTTTCATCCGCATCCCTTTCGGAGGTGACAATAATTTCAACACTTTCTCCAATAAAATTCGCACCTCAATCCAACGTGTTTATCCAGCTGCTGAACTTCGTATCATCGCCACAACAACTTCTGTGACTTATCCTTGTCTTAAGGACCAAATTCTATTTGCCGACACACATAATCTATAAATTTTCTCGTAGCTGAGGTGGCCAGTTACATAGGCAAAACAGATATACGACTTAATTCAAGAGCCAAGGAACGTGTCCCAAAAGGGTTATCAACATCTACGCCCCTCCAGAGGAGGCCGTTTATCTAGCTCTAATTGTAAACATTTAACTTTATGCCCAACTGCCCAAACAATCATCCAGCAACCTTTAACTGCGTTCAGTGTCATCCATAAAACTACATAATATGTACACTTAAATTAGCGATTTCCGAAGCTCTGTTTATTAACTCTTGCAAACCAACACTGTGTATTCACCGGGAATTTGATTACTGTCTCCTCTTACCTTTCTAAGGCTACTCAATGCCTCTTACCTACATTTGCACTGATTCCTTATCTCTTAAGTGCTTTGTATTATACCTTATTTTCTCTCCATTATTTCTTTGACAATCTATTTATCAATTTAATATTAGTTCATCTCTATCTATTTCTCTTGCTTTTTATTTGATTGCCCCCTATGATTTTATCTCAATAATATGTCACGTACTATGTTGCTTTTTGCTATGAATTGCTTTGAAATTTTGTATTCATGGACATTTGTATTACTCTGATAAGAATTTCCGAAAATATTCAGTATATGCACATTACATAATTATCTTTGTTTTTATTCATATTTAAAAAATTAGTATACCAATTTTATACATATTTCTCGGTTATTTTCACTTATTTTCCAGCTGACAACAGTTATTTTGGAGAATCTAGTTTGAGCACTTCCCTTTCTGCCGAGGACGCCAGTTCAGAGTATTTGGCACGAAGCCTGGCAGATGCGATGATTGATGAGCCTGACCTGACCTCTAGTTCGCCACCTCTCACGTCTCAGTCGCTTCCCAACACCTATTCTGCTGTTGGCCCAGACAGCGACTCACCCGAGGACATCATGATACAGCACACAGATGAGTCCCCACAGAAATCAACCCCAGCTTGCGGCAAAAAGAGCAAGAACAAGTCGAAAAACAAAGGCAAAAACAACGGGAACAACAAAACCAACAATAACAACAAGGAGACTACTTTGTCCAATCCAAGACGAGCTAATTCGTCATCAGCTTCGTTGTCAACCACGACGAAAATTTCCTTAACTAAACAATTGAACATGTCCGGCTCTGGAAAGCCAACCGCGATGGCTAGCCAATCTGGTTTGATTGGATTAGAGGATTTTCCAAGTGAAGATGAGATCATTGATGACCTGTCTACAGCCTTCCTCTCCACAGCTAAGGGCCCTACCAGTTGTTCGCCAGTTGTGTGTCGGCGACGTACCAATAAAGGTTCTGATAGAATTGAGGTGAATGCTCGAGAGAATGTGTCCTCGTCTGTGGCGACTGGTGATGATGCTTTAATGGAAGGGAGCATGTCGAAAGCAGGTCCACACCATTGAAGTTTGATCAAGGAGCCAGTGATCAATTTGCGTTAGGTCTAATTAGTGTAATTGCTATTGTGAGATATCTATGTAAAACTTATTAATTTGTTATTTAAACTATCTCAATTGCCTATTTCTAGGAATGCTTAGATTTTGAAAAATCCGACTGTTACTAAAAATATCTGCTAACAACTCAATTATCATCATCATTTATTTTTAAGAGGTCGGTTTATTTCTCTCTGACAGGGAGTCGCCGATCAACTGGCCACACCGATTTTCCAGCGCTATCTATCTTCATGATCCCCAAGCTTCAATTCAACTTTTTGACATTCTCTCTCTGTCATGCTTTTCCAGGTCAATTTTGGACGCTCTCTTTCCCTTCCACTTCGAGATTTCATGCTCATTTACACCACTATTCTCTTTCTTTCTCAGGACGTTTCCACATCATCTCTTCCACGTGTATAATTACTGGTCTAACACAACGTGTAGCAAATATATAGCATGTGCTATATATTTGCCCCTTCATTACTAGAGCCAGTCTATATTCGAACAGCACTGATTCCATATCTCTAAACCTTTGCCAGCCAAATTTCACTCTCTTTCTTTGTTACTGCCAATTCGCTGCTTCCTCCTGCACTTAGTGTATCTCCCAAGTAACAAAATTTCTTCACTCTATCAAGGTCATTTAACATTTTATATTCTATCTTCCCATGCTCTGTAACATTTCTATCAATAATAATAGTAATTTCATTCTACTCAGCTGGTATAATATAACTTCATTAACCAAATAATAATGAATTTCTACCCAGTTGACCTTTTGCCATTTAATAAGTTGTTGGATATTTTTATTAACTTTTGTGCTAAGTAAACTTATCCAAAGTTCCCAAAAGTATGTATTGTATTATAATGTTGTGTTACTTTTAAAACTGATACAGCGTATGTATGTATTTTTGTTGTGCTTTCATATAAATGAATTTAAAAAATTCCAAAAAACAAAACATTTCTATATAACACGCATTGTGTACTATAAAACATAACCGAACTCTTACACTACTGGATGTAGATATATGATATTTATTTTTGTTGTGATCTACTATTTATCAACCTCAACTAAAATTTTAAGAACAGTTGAATACACAGGCTTCTTCTCAAAACCTGGAGCAAATTATTTATTGGTACCTTTAAAAATTAAACTAGAAGTCACAAAATGTGGCACATCAATTTGACACTGAGTTATTATATAAATAAATTTAAAATTCTCTTCTATATAAACCACGTGATAAACATCGATTTAGATCTATCAATAAAATGATGCTGCTCCTTTAGCAAATACTATGACTTCTAGGTTTAATTCTATGGAGAATTTAGTTCATTGCATAAAACAAAGTGAAGAAGTGTGTGTTTATTTACGGTTTATCGAAGTCATTGGAATTAGCAATTTATTTCATACTAGATTTTTAAATTTCAATAAAACAAAGTTTAGCAATATTGAAATTTATTCTTTTAATAAATTGGAAGTTTGAGGTTTTTGTGTACTATTCTACATTCATCGATTGTTGTTTATTATTATTTAATTTATTAGTTTTTAAGAGACTATCTAAAAATGTATCTGGTACATTATACCAAGGTCAGCCCTACTAGTCTTTCAGAATTGCATTGTTTCATCACTGAAATGTTAGTTTGTTTTTAGTGAAATGTTAGTTTTGTAGTGAAAAAAATGTGTTGTTAAATTGGTAACTTATTTTTTTATCTTTTGCTTAGATGTAGTCATTACTTGCTTATTACTTAGGTAAATAATGCTTAAAATTCTAATATTTATTTATATATCTAAATATTTTATAAAATATCTATTATTATTGTACTTTTAAACAATTACTTTATTTATTCTGTTGTACATACATTTACTTACGAGTATGTATTTTTATGTACATTACTTTCATTTTGCTGTGTTCTATAACCATATTGTTCTGAAATCTGCATTGAGTATTATTTTTCGTAATTTTATATGCTCCTCTTACTGGAAATTCGATTTCGGTTTTATTTTAGCCATTATTTACAGACAGTTATGCAATTTAATGTTTATGTATGGGATTTTATATTAAATTGAATAGTGGGCAATAAAGCTCCGCAATATGACAAAATATGATGTTTTTTGTTTGAATGAACTAATTAGAATTTGTATATTTTAAATTTCAATTGGCACCATTTGAGATTCGGATTTTCACTAAAAATGGTATAAGAAATTATTCTAGCTTTCATTAGACGTTATCTAATTGTGTTTACAAGGTTGGATCACTACTGAACAAGTTGAAAATTTAATCGAACTAATTAGGAGCAATATCCATTAAATTGCTAGCAATATTTTATTGTTCTGAATTTTTAGCTTTATCAATTTTTTGGGCTTTAATATTTTATTTAGAAACACTCATAAGAGACATAGAAGTTCTCTGGAAATTATCCTACTCAACATCTAATGAGAGCCAACAGATTTTCGAATTTTGGATGAATTTTATTAGCCTATACGAAATCAGATGCTTTCGTTAATTTTGTTAATTGCTTTTATCTTACAACAATTTCTGTATAAAGTACCTAGTAATTTTTCATATTGATCTATTTATTCTTTCATTTTTATTTATTTGTTCTAAACAAGGCATTAATTCATTTTACTACCACCACAGAATTATAGAAATCCGTGCTACACTCAACTTATTTGTAAATAGAGTGAGGGCACACTCAGCACTAAAATTCTTATTTCTGCTATCATA
>JAUYWI010087264.1:0-12587 GCA_034780595.1 Parotoplana pacifica
GATGTAATCAAATTCATAACCCACACTGGGAGGACTACCCTTTTTTACAAAGGGTAGGGGCTAGAACAACAACAACAGTATGATTGATACTTGCGTCGGTATATCAAGTTTTATTATTCAGCATTAATTGTACATATAAATTAATATCATAGTAACCAATCATGTTTATTTTTAAATAGACTAATTTTAACTCCAAAACAAATAGAACAATAATAAATCAGTGAATTTCACAAAATTTTAAGCTGATCGAAATATTAAATACAGAAATGCCATAAAAATAATATTTACACCAAATTTGCTAGAAATAGGAATCTAAAAACAAAAGATTCTAATGAATGTTATTATAATCTAATTAACAAAACATAAACCTAAAATACATATACATAGATTTAATAGAATCTCTATGTGGGAATAATCCGGATCAATTCGCAATTACTGATTGCTCTAAATAAAAGACAATTGACTAAAGTGTAAGAGATAAGGAAAAAGTAAAATCATGTTTAGAAATTTAATTTTTCATTGATAAAAGAAGGAAACATTAATTAATGAGCGTGTCTATCTATGGACCAAAACACAGAAAATTACAACAACTCCATTCATTTTGATAAAATAGACAACATAGGGAAAGTATACTACTAGCACAAGTAGTCAGTTAGCTATTATCTGTCTGATTAATTGTCATTCAGACATGTTTAGTTAGAAATTGGTATAGAAAATCATCCCTATAATTAACCACTATCTGACTCTACATATAATCAATCATCAGTCTAGTCTGGTTGATTAGAAATAATTGTTTTTCTTCTTGAAATAAATACATCAGACAATGTTTCAGAAAATCCAAAATATTTTTGGTTATTAACAATGTCATTTTTGAAATATTGAAAATAAAAAGTTATCAATATAAACGTTTTTTTACACTGACTGAATGATTCAATATTATTATTAGATAAAACTGTTTTATTCCTCAGCAGACTTGTGCAACATTTAACATAATTCTTCTAAAATCTAAAACAACGCAGCAGGTTCCAAATTAAATATATGAGAATATATATAAGCAAGTGCATAAATAAATAATATGTCATACTTTTTCAGAATAAAAGAATAATGGTAAATAAAAGAATGTATTCATAGAAATAGTATTAAATAACCAATACACTTCACAAACTTAAATGTAAGTAGATTGTCATTCAAGAAAAACACTTCAATAATATACCCAAATAAAATTTAGTTACAAAATAAATCTAACTATCTTAATGACAATCAAATAAATTTAAAAATTAACCGCAATGGTGTGTCAAATGCTGGCAAATAGTACTGACATCATGTTTTGATATGGCTTCCAGATAGATATTTTAGGTTTAATAATAAGAGCATCACAAAAATAACTATTCTAGAATGGGTCTATTTACGATTATCAAGTGATGATAAATTTACACCTTCTAAATTATTAACAGAAACATATTTATTAAAACATATTAAGGCTGTAACAAAAAAGTATGTTTTTAGTACGACCTCCCTCTGGATTTTGCCTTTTTGGAACTTCAATGAAGCTGAAATTGTTACACAAGTATTTGGATGGATTCATCTAAAGAAAGTGAAAATAGTTACAAAAATCAATAAGGCGGCCCATTCTA
The DNA here is from genome assembly GCA_034780595.1 of Parotoplana pacifica. Classification (NCBI taxonomy): domain Eukaryota; kingdom Metazoa; phylum Platyhelminthes; order Proseriata; family Otoplanidae; genus Parotoplana; species Parotoplana pacifica. Next base: position 1,635 of record JAUYWI010087264.1, read on the forward strand.
AGGGTCCAGTGTCGTCAGCTTTGACCAATTGATTTCACTAGCAGCCAAGAAACATTTAATTTTTTTCTCCAAAATATTATTGCTTATTGATTTTATAGCAGTTTCATTTATGTTTTATGAAAATCACCATATAAAATCAATTGTGTACAAATTTCAGTTGAAGTTTGCTTTCAGAAAGATAAAATGCAAAAGTATGCTAAAAGATAGCTGATTTTTTTATTAATAATTTTAATTATAGCACCAAAAATAGGTAAGAATCTAGTGGACAAATATGACATAAATTAATAATAGTTTATGAAATTCTATTTAATTACATTTAAACATATCAAATTAAATAGGTACCAAACAAATTGGCATCTATATGATATTTCTTTAAAATATGTTTTTACTTGGAAAAGGTGCCTACCCATCTAGATATGTATAATTATAGCAAAATTGTGTGAAAATATAAATTTGTCCATATCTCTGTCTATCGATGCAGGTATTGTATTTCAAGTGCATTTTCTAGCTAAAGATTTAATAATTAATATAGCAGTGGTCACAGATATATTTCACATCAATATATTAGAAATAAAATACAAACAATCATCACCATTTTATTGTCTGCCAATTTCTGTTAAAAAGCTCAATGCTTTAATCAAAATTTTATTTGATACTCAAAAAACGCGATTAGTTTGTCTTTTATCCAAATAAAGTTAGTTTGTATGTACAAAAAAGATATTTCTATATTCTCCAAATATATCATGCGAAGTATGAATGGTATGAAGGTAAATGTATCGAAAAGAGAAATACAATAGCACATAGAATCGGTCATGTTATTCTGTAGTCAAAAGTTCATAAACTCATATACAAAAAAGGGAAAACATGAATAAGGCGAGCATAAGTTTGCGCCTAATTTAAAAAAGTTTTGTTTTCAGAAATGTCAACATAAAAGATTAATAACTGAGTTGATATATATTGCAAGTGCAACTAGCAAGAAAAATATTATTAATTGATGATTTGACAGATATACAAATTTCGGGATCTGAACAACACATTCTACTTAGCATCATCTACAGAAATAAATTACAACGTGCAGAAATCCTAAAACTACTAAAATATAGAGATGTTAAAAAAATACTGTCTTGTCAAAGTAGGTGATCACTGCCAAAGTTGGTTAATAAAAAATAATATTTTAGTTTCACATTATGTTGTTTGCTTGAAAGAGAATGATCATCTAATTTTGAAAACTGGAAATTGTGTGACAAACCCTAAAACTGATTTGTGACTATTATACAATAAAATAAAAACTACAAAAGTGCTAAAATGCATTAAACACAATTCTTTTCTTACTATAATATATAGAGGTAGTACATGCTTAGGGCCATAGAATTTAGTTTCACAACACAATACTCATACAACTTACCTAAAACACACATGCCTATACAAGGAGAGAAAGCATAGACTTATTGAGATATAACCAAACTCGAGAATTGTCTTTGAAACTATTAAATTAACAATTATTTGTTCAAACAATTAACAATAGCATTAGAATACTATAATCTATCGCTAAATTTTATTTTTATAATCTAAATTTGAGACTCTATATGGTAAGTGACCGTACTATCTTAAGAAATGTTAGTAAAATAGTTTAACATGCATAATATTCTGTGCAATATGTTGGTACAGAAATTATTTCATAATTAAACTGAAATATCATTAATCGCTGTTAGTGAAAATAAACTGAGGGACAACAATATCATTTTGACAATAAAAAAGTTAACTAAAAAAATCCAAGAATAAAAATGCCTTGATATGAGACGAAATATGTTATGCACTTCTAAAAATATGCACCATAGACTAAATACATCACGATATTTAATGTCTATGATATTCACCTTATACCTACATTACTGAGAATTTGGTTGATAGGTAGGTTATTTCGTTTTATTATAAAATACATAAAATGGAAGCTAAAAATTACAATTAATGTAAATGTAAAATATATAATTAAATATAGCCCGAATTAAATAAGATAAAATAATCCGTATAATAACATTTTTCATTTGCTTGTTTCTTATTTAAAAACAATATTTGATTAAACGATTTTACAGTAAGTAGAAAAAGGAATTAAATAAGCTTATAAATAACTGATGCAAACTGTGTAATTTGACTAGGTAATCACAGGGGTCGTTTCAGGTGCTAAGATTTCTGGAAATTTGTGGTATACAAAATAATATTGCATTATCAAGTCACATTTTATTTTTTTAAATAATAAACCAATCACACAAAAATTGTTAAAAGTATTTAACTAAATTAATCGTATCTTTTGTGAAATTAATTAAAAACGGCCCCTGAAAAATACGAAATATTTATAGATCTCCATTATCAAAAATTAGTAAAATAAAATGAATCAATAAATAAATAAATAATTATTAACGTTTTAGAATCAAGGATATTTATTATATGAATCATACATACATAGTTCGCCCACTTACTTGGTAAACTTCGGCCTAATGCAAAAAGGATATAATTTAGAGAACATAATAAATTAGTAGTAGCTTTAAATGTTAACACCAAATATTTTTTAATTAATTTTATACATTAGTAAATAAATAAAACGAAACTCAACAATGGGTGTTGTGGCGAGTGTGTATCTACAGGATTAGTAAAATCTCTTACCTTTCTTTAAATTAAGCGAGTGGGTTGGAGAATCACGATAGGAGAATCGATCACGGTCTAAAAGTATAACATTAATATAATACTAACAAAGTTGGCAATTAAAAAGGAAATAATATTTCTCATATTCTAAGTAAAATGGATGTGTCTACTAAAATTGAGATTTCAGGAAGCTATAAGATTGAGACACATTAAAGTATCCTATCAATACTGCGTGGCTGTACATTATGTGTTCATAAACTGTTTTGTACTTTTAGATACTGAAAACCACGTGTTATCAACATAAATAACTGCTGCATGGATGGGGGAGATGAAAAAAGTACCCCACTCTCTAGACAAAACATTTGATATCTGACAGTAAAAAATCTTCATAATATTTTGTTTTTAATTTAAAAGTATTCTATGTTATGCCTTCCCGTACATGACACCCTCGGGAAAGTAAATAAAGTTTAATCATTTCTGAAATATTTGGTTAAATTCAATTTTAATTCAATTCAGAAAAATAATACATTGTTTCCAGTGGATTCAAACAATTGTAGAATTTTGGAAAATAAAATTTATAAATTAAGCGATTAATAAACTCAGATTCAATCAATAAATATTTACAAATTTGAGCTTAATCGAATCAGGGCGGGAGGGAGAAAGGGGGCTAAAAAACTCCTCTATTACAAGGTGTGTATAATGAACTACAATAAAAATATACCAACTAACAGAGTTGTCTTTATTACAACTTGTGGTACTGAAGTAATCAATAAATTGCTTCAATAAGGAAGGACATGTCAAAAACAATCGGAAACTGCCACTCATTAGATTTGGAAAAGTGCTATTAGAACTTTTAATTAACGAAAATACCTCTTATTTTAATTATAGCTAAATGTATTTTTAAATGTCCCTAAAATGTTTTTATGGGAACAATCTACCATTTAAAATACAACGATATATAATGGTCAATCTCTGTTTCGTATAAACCATTCCAACTAAGAATTGATAGTACCTATTGGTTTAAAAGTGAAATGTGCAGTTATCCTATTTAGAACTTATAAAACAACCTATTTTGAAGCTGTCGTTTTCAGAAACTAAAATCATACAGCTGGTATAATAGTGATTCAACAAATATAGCCAACAGCAATTTAAAATAGAACGTATTCTACGCAACGTTTTCATAAATAAGGTCTCATTTTTCATAAATTTAAATAATTTCAACTGAAATCTGTATGACTATTATTCAATGATTGCCATACGTCAATACATTTATCAATACGTCAGATACTCGTACAAACCCTAACCCGTATGATAGTGAGCTAGATTTTATTAAATATAACTAGACTGGTAGTTGTTTTACAATGTAAAACTGATTCATTTTACCGTATGTTGCAAATATGTGCTGCTTGATCCTAAGAGTATCGATGTCCGAATTGTCTATTACCAGATACGGCTCCACAACCCCACAAAATTCTAGGATAGCTCTAGTCACCGATGTTCAAAATTCAATTTTTCAGATGAAAGTATATTCTAAACCAATTTGATATGATGATGATGACGGCATGCTCATTGCTGAACTTCGGCTGACCCATTTGAAATAATCTGCCAAGCTTTGCGATCCTTTGTTGTAGAGTTGACTAAATCCATACTCAGTCCAGACTATTTTCTGATGTTATCAAGATTCTGGGTCTACCTTTTCAACGTCTGCCTTCCATTTTTCCTTGCAGAATTGCTCTTTTTGGGTTGCAACCCACTCCTACACATTGGTGTCTATAGAAGAATAGTTTCCTTCTTTGAATGTGTCTAGCACAGTAGATTACGGCCCGACACCCCAAAAATATGTGGCTGGCATAAAATAAGTTCTTTTGGTGTCTGTACTAGCCAAATAAATTCATACTACGCACTCATTTTGGTATCATTGGTAACAAATTTCATGCACTAATTAGAGATATGAAAGTTATACTAAACTTCGGATCGTTCAGACAATATTTGGAGAGAAAAAAAACGAATTTTGACGACTTTAAACGCTTCTTAGAGGATGTTCTAATGCACCTATTTTCATCATGCACCGTAGTGGAATTTGGTGGGATAGCCGTAGCACAAATCCCTTACAATAATCAGTTCTTCTGGTTGTTTTGTGCTAGTCAACTAATTTGTATACACACTCATTTGGGTATTGTTGATAGCAAATTTCATGCACTATTTTGGGATAAGAAAGTTATAGTAAACTGCAGATTTATTGGAACAGTATTCAAACAAATCCAATTCTGATAATCGAAAATGAAACTTTAAATGCTTCATAGAGTATGTTCTCTGCACCTATTGTCAATATTCTTCTCTAATTAGATGCGCCATAGTTGTCGAATTTGGTGGGGTAGCCGCAGCGGGTATACAATACATTTTTTTGGAAATGTACTTTTGGCGGTTTTATGGCCGTAAAAGGGTTACTACATTTGTGTAAATTATAGGTTGTTTCGTCAAAATTCAAAAACGTTTATAAGCAGTTTAAAGGGTTTTATAAAATATGCGCCTAATTTTTAGCGTTCTCGGTAATACGGTTTTTGAGACACTCTTAATATTCTACAACCAAAGTCTAAAGTGATTTTTATGCACAGATTAATCTCTTTAAATTATACAGTTCAATATCTTTGTACGGTAAATTATAAAACCAACATTCCAATCAATCAAATTGTATAGAAACAAAAATTTCTGATAACTATTATGTCATATAAGGTCATCACATGTAGAAAACGGTGGTTTTAAACATAGATAGGTATCTTGCAGGCAGTCCACAAAACTAATATAACAAGTAAAGCATTCACCTCTAAGTTTTAGTAAACCAAAGAAATATCTACTTCCTCTTCCAATATAAGCCAAAATAAATCTGAATGTTATTTATTTAGAAATAAAACATTTTCAACATTAAATCGTTAACAAACATGTTGATAAAACGGATCTTAGTACTGCTCGTGTTCAACATTTAGGTCAATGTGAACAAATTACAGAGAGCCAAATTTATCCAGCTGTTACTACATAATTGAATGTCAAAATGTTACATTAAGCCAAGCTATCGCAATCTATTGAGAGGTCACTGTGCAAAGTGAGTTTGACAGTAAAAAGACAATATCAGCATGTGAGCTTAGATTTACGAATAAAATGTTGTATGAGTAGGTTCCAAAAATTATGCATTTGATATTATGATTTTGACACAACACCATGTCCATGTGACTAAAATTTACAATTTCGATGAGTATTTATGCATTTGGTCAGTAGTTTTTAAATGTATATCTAAATTAAAATGTTTTAAACGAATTAATAATAAAAAATAAAATATACTATAAAATACATACCGATTAAGTATTCATATAAAAATATGGTTAGATCCATGAGATATAATCAAATTCATAACCCATAGTGGGAGGACTACCCTTTTCTTACAAAGGGTAGGGGCTACAACAACAACAACCAAAATTGATGTACGCATTAACACCCCTTAGATTGATTGAAAGTATTATGTTCTTTTGTATAGGTACTGTAACTCCTATTAGAATTTGCCTAGAGAAAGAAGCGAACTAATTGCTGTGGTAAAGTTCAAACATAAGAGGCAATAATTTCAAATTTATCTAGCAGCTAAAGCAGATTATTATATGATGTCATAAAAAATTCAATAACACTTTATAAAGTACAAATCAAGCACATGTATGTTGGTTTCTGAAAGTGCTTTATTGAAGTCAACAATTCAGACAGAAACAAATGATTATGAGTGTTACTGCGGTTTTGTATTATACATTACTTACATATTGTAGGTACCTATGAGATATTCTTTTAATGTTTTATCGGCTTATTTTAGGTGGCTATGAACCAAGTGTTAGTAATTGAATACCATAATTAGAAACAAAATAGAAAGATCTGTTGTGAGGTTATTGCGGTTAAAATATATACATACATAGATACTATAACCGAACACAAGTATTTCATAAAAATCAATAACATTAATTTAGATTGAACAATAGAAGTGGCATGCAAATGGAACATTGAAATTTTTCGTTATACAGACAGGGTGGCGCAGAAGTCGCGCCCCATGGAGATATACATATACAAAATTGGGTAATTTTTCTGGGACGTATGTAATCCAGGAATAAATTGCTGGAATTGTCATTTGATATCGTTTTTGTCTTACATGGTGCACGTACATTAATGTGATGGACAAAAACTTAACACAAGAAGAAAGAGTGGAATTAATTTTAATATTTGGACGTGATGGAGCTTCTAACCGATCTGTCGCAGAACAATTTAACGAACATCACCCAAATAGACACACAGTGTGTAGGTTAATCAAACGTTTTAAAGAAAGTGGAAGTGTCCACTCCACGATAGTCGACGTCCAGGAAGACCAAGAAGTTCGACCGTTGAAGGAACCACAGTTGCAGTTTTGGCTCATCTTTTAATCAGCCCCAAAAAGTCAACAAGAAGGTTGTCACCCAAAATTGGAATCTACAGGCACAGTATTCAGCGAATACTGCACGAGAATAAATTTCATCCGTACAAGGTTTCCTTAACTCAAGAGCACCATGGAGATGACACCGACCGACGTTTAGAATTTTGCGAGTGGTTTCAACAACAGGATCAAAACTTTTATAAACATAATTTATTCTGATGAGGCGGTGTCTTATTTGAGCGGTAATGTGAACCGATACTGATCCAGTGAAAATCCACATTGGATGGAAGCTACTCATGTCTAAAATGATCCAAAAGTGATGGTCTGGGCAGCGATTTGGACATTTTTTTCTTTGATTCAAATGTGGATGGAGAGACGTATCTTCGAATGCTTCAGACATTTTTGGTGCCTATGCTAGATGACCTTCCACAGGCGGAAACCTTCACCGCATGGTTTGAACAAGATGGAGCATCAGCTCACTTTTCAATCATTGTGCGGGATTTTCTGAATCCTGAATGTAAAGATAAGTGGATTGGTAGACGCGGTGCGATCGAATGGCCACCTCGCTCACCAGAATTGTCGCCTCTTGATTTCCTGTTGTGGGGACATCTGAAGTCCGTCGTATATTGCCGACGTCCAAGAAATATCGACGAACTTGAGGAGAGAGTCCGATTCCAGTGTGCCAACATGCTTAACCGTGTTGGAACATCCATCAGAAAACGGATATAAAAGTGCATTGAACCAATAGCGAACAATTCGAACACCTGCTGTCATAAACATGTAAATTTATATAAAAATACAACAGTCTTAGTTTAATAGCAGATTCTGTATAGCTCCATGGGGCGTGACTTCTGTGCCACTCTGTACAAAAAGCTAATAAATAAATAAAAGTGTTGGTATTTTAGTTGATAGTTATAAATCTAGATTGGATGGTTTATCATGCTCATAAAAATACAATAAAATGGTAAACTTTAGAAGTTAGTTTAAGCTTTTTCATAATTATCGTTCGTTCAATTTTGTCAAAACCAACCATTTTATCTCAAACACCATACAACTCGTATGATTATGTAATGAATGACAATAATTAGATACGGCTGAACCGTTGTTGATAAAGCACTCAACAACGTCGCTAAAAATCAATACCGCTAATCAAGGTGCTCAACTTTAAATCAGTAAAATATTTACAAAAGTGTTTTACTAATCACAACAAGTCAATCAACTCAATCGAAACTGATCAATGGACTTTTGCCCTTAGTGAATCCGTTTAGAAGATGTAACTTATTATTATTAAATCAAAATGCCAGAATACCGACATGTAAAGTTATCAATATTATATGCCTGGAAAAAGTAGCTATAAAGACTCAAAATGCATAAAACAATGAGTTTTTAAACAATATAATTAACAGCTAGTGGAATTACCCACTGTACATCAATAATAGCATTCAATTAGATTTAATTAGCAATAAAAATGATTTGTTAGTTGAATTAACAGTGATTTAACATAGTCGGTATGTTATGATTAATCATAATATTCATGATTAAACTGCTAAACCCAGTTCAAGAAAAATTAAGTCGGATTTTAATAGAATTAGAGCTAACTAAATCAAACAAAAAAAACACAACTAAAATAATATGTGCACTAATATTGCAACTATGGATAATAGATGATTTTGTATAGACTAAAGACTAGTTTATAATTCTTTAGGTATTTCAAACAAAAATAAAGTGTTTCAGGTTGAAAAAGAAATAGAAATACTACTTTTTTTTAAATCAAGCGAAATATCTAATATCAATAGTTTAATTATATTTTAATTTCAAATGATAAATTAATAGAATCCACTAGATAAAACTATCAGATTCTAATAATTGTAATTTAAAGACAAATAGTTATACTGAATTCTGTCATAAATTATAGACAAAATTAATTTATTAATATTTTCTTTTGTCTGTTATGTTAACACCTTTTCAATTCAGAATACAAACACACAAAAATTATAAATTTTTTAAATACGTAACAAATAAATTAATTAAGCATAAACTTTTAATGACATTTATACATTGTATAGCAAGGCGGTAGTGAAATAACTTAATGACAAACTGTTTTTTTTATTTATTTCCACTAACCTCTGGGCAGATGAAAATGCTGGAATTTTGGTGACAGTGATGTTAAGGTTCCACCCGGAGAAATTGTTCTTTTGTATTTGTCTCTAGAACCTTTGGGAGATGGCACCTCACCATCACTCTCGATCTGTAGATAAGAGACATTGTACGCCTTTCCATAGTCCACTGGATATTTAGTCTCGTAGGGACCTGAGTTCTACAGAGAAGAAAGAAAATACAAAAATAATAATTCAAATATAAATAAAATGAGTCTTTGAAAAGCGAATTAACTCCCCTAAACCCGGGAAGTATTGAGAATAACAGAAAAATATATTTATTACTTTGTATATCAATGTAGTTTTGTAGATTGACAAAGTAAGTTTTAAGAACTTGGCGCGATATCAAGATGTCATTAATCATTTAAAAGAAAATGTTATTGTAAACAATAACAAAGAAATTAGTTTTAATAGGACTTTGAATGAGAACTTGTCTAAACCCAATTTATAAATTATTTATATTTTTAGTACAAACACAAAAATCAATTCAAACAGAATATTTGAAGTATACCAATGCTGTTATAAATTAGAATAGATACGAGCTTATTAATAATACATGCACAAAGGTAATGTTAATTAATTCGGTTTCAGTAAAAATGAACAGAAACTGTTTCATTGAACGCGCGTCCTCAGAGAATTAATTCTCAAAATTTTGTCTAATCTTCATAGAAATGCTATGTTATGGTATTGAATATTAACAACTTTATAATATATTTCTACAATGTAACAAACAAGGCTAAGATTATTATAGATCAATAGAAACCTCTCAAAAGGTTGGATGAAATGATAATAAAAATAAAAATTAGATTTCACATTATCGAAACAATAATTGTTTAAAAAAGTACATAAAAAGAATCTCTTAATATGAAATAATTGAACTAAAAAGACTACACTACTGATAGTTGGTATCAATATTTTCGATTTAAATTTCTAAAATAAGATTTTATTATTTTTAACATATTTATTAATTATAAGCTAATAAACTACAATTTACCTTTACACATTTGTGCCACATTTTGTCTAACTTTAAATAAAATGATCACAAAAGTTTGCTACAATTCCATCCATTATAAAAAATACATATCTTTTGTAAAATGTAACTAAAATTTCATATTAATTCAATATAATGATTTTTATAATTTAATATAAATACACATTTTTATAGAAATGCTCACATATTCATGCTTTGAAAAAAACTACTATAAGTTAAATTCTATTCCAACAACCAAAAATGGTACAAGGTTAATAAGTGAATAAGATATTGAGGTATAGTAGTGTTGTATATGGGCTTGTACGAGTACATGATATTATGAGTACAAAGTAGATAAAACAGATCTAACCACAATATTGGAAACCATTTTGCTGTTTATTATCTATTATTCAGAACTACACTACTCATTTAAAACAATATTATCTGAATCAATAGACACGTGTATGTATGTACCAAATGTATGTACAAAAATTAAGGCTATCAAGAATTAATCAGTGCTTGGTAAATAAAACAATTCAGTGAACTATAGGCTGTCTCATAAAAAACGCCGTTTTTTACCAAAATACAAAATTTATTATTTACTTCGTAGACAACAAAATTTATTAACTTGAAGCTGTTGAAGAAGTAGTGACAAATGATACCGGCTTATATTCTGTGCGACATATCCATTCTGTTAAATCTGCCTAAATCACTGATCCATCGTATTCTTGTTGAGGATATGGAACGAA
>JAUYWI010087275.1:0-12586 GCA_034780595.1 Parotoplana pacifica
GAGGGCTGTGTCATCTGCATAACGCCGATTATTAATATTGATTCCTCCTATTTTACATCCTGGTAAATGGTCAATATTTTGTTGTTTACATAATCAAAAAAATAAGTCAACACATATCAATGTTTTATCATTTGCATCTTAATTTATAAATAAATACCTAGGCACTTAATTTCTTTCTTTTGTATCTTCCTCCTCGCAGGTAGGTGTCTTCTACCATATTTGTTTTTAAAAGTTTAAAATGGCGACGTTCAAGCGGAAGGCGGATAGAGCACGCTTGTCAGCCATTGACCGGAATACCTCTAATACTTTTTAGTTTTACTACAACATTCATAATTTCCAGCGCAAGGCATTTTAACTGATGTAGTGTTCATTCAAAATGTTTTTTTGTTGTTGTTGTAATTGTTGACGTACGATTTAAATTTAATCTCCACCCACCTATTAGCCAAGCTTCCCACCAACTAATACCTCAATATCTTTTTCAGTTCAAAGTTTATCTTTAAATTGATTTTGCTTAGGATTGTCAGTTGGTAGATAGGTAGAGAAGCGATTTATTCGATTGTAAAAATATTTATCAATCAAAAATATAGCGGGCTCTTGTGTCTATCGTAGATTTCTTTGAATGTGTCCAAGTGTGCAATAGATTTCTTTCAATTACAGATAATAGTGTTTTAGCCGCTGATTTGATCCATTTCGTATTGTTAATTTTTCTTTAGTGAAATTCACGTGCTTAAGTTTGATATCCGCAATTTCATCCTTTTATTCATTATAGAGGAGACCAAAAATAGGCCTTATTTAAATTACGTAAATATTGATTATTTTTTTATTGGCGTTTCTTAAATAGAAAATATACATGTAAGTATCTGATGAATGAATCGTTGTAATTTGAGAATTGAAAACTCATCATCAGGTCTTTTATTTTAAAATTTTTAAACGGTCAACAGCATTCAGCTCACATTCCTAAATTTCTATTTCAATATGAAGGTAGCTTTTTATATGTAGATACCAATCTATTAAGAATTGTTTCAATAAATGATGAGTAAAAAAATTTTGGAAGGAGAAAATTAACATAATATAACAAAATAAAGCCTCTTTGGAAAAAACAACAAAACTAGTCCAAAAAAATTTTGATGAAAATACACAGACATTTCTGTTAAGAAAACCATTTTTTAAAACTACTTGTGTTTTTTTCTTATTTAGAACCGCAATTATTTTTAGTGTTTTTAAATTTTAACTAAATTTTCTTGGAAGGTCACCAGCTAGATAAAAGCCTTCTTTTATATTGAAATTTCCTAGTCAAATGATAAAAAATTTTTTTTACTATTATATTCCTAATCTTTATTTGTAGCTAACATTATGAAAGTATATTTTAAAAGAGAAAGAATTAAATTTTAAAAGTACAAAATAACTTTTAGATTATTGGGTTTTTTAACTATTAGGTTTTTCATACTTAAATCAGAGATAACAGGCCTTATGATAAATTTCTTGAATACTTGGAGTCTTTGATGGATTTTTGGAGCCTTTTTTCAATTAACAAACTAATCCCATTTTTGCATAAATGAGCTATTCCATGGTACTTCAAAATAGAAGTAGTGCACATATTCAGAGACAATTCTATATACTATTCTATAATATCTCTACATATTCAAAAACAGCTACTACATGTTCTAGAGCTATTCTTTTGTAACCAAGAATAATTATACACTAATAACCCTCAGCTAACAAACCTCTGAGCTATACGCCTCTGATAAAAGGGGTGTACACCCCCCCCACGGAATATTATACTTCTCTTGCAGGATTGTGCTGAAATGTAACACATAGGAATGTTTTAGGGTGAAGGTTGTTTTTAGAAATATAAAAACAATTATTTTAAATTTGCTTAGATCAGTTGTTTCAGAAGCTGTAAAACATGTCATAGGTACCAAATATGAACCACTTTTACCAGACGATAACTGCAGGAACAACATTTCTGTAAAACAAACTTAGGCTTACAGATTGGGCTTAGATCATGGCAGTCACTGATACAAAATGGCCATAATTGGACCAGAGTGACCTACATATGTTCGTGGGCTACCAAGGGGCCCCGGGGTGATGAAAGAAATTAGTTCAAAAATTAGGAAAGAAATTTGGAACACAAAATCAAAGTTTCCGCTCAATCGAATTCACCGTTTCTGAGCTATTAGGTGCTAGGGGGTGCACTCGACACCCACACTTTATCAGCGAAGGATTGATGCACATTATTTTTCGTTGAAAACCTTTGAAAGTGTTTTTCATAGATCATTAAATATTATGAAATTACCAATGACGTTTAATTTGTTTAAATTTATCTATTGCATCATAAATAATGACCAGTGTAAGATTTGTTTGATAGGTACATTTACTAATACCTACTGACATAATTTAATTGATTTTCCATTTATTTATTTTCATCCATTTATTTTCCATTTAATTATCTTTTTATCGTTATTTATAACAGGTAGGTATACTCATTTAATACCTGGTCTGTGTATTTCCCAATTAATATTATGTAACTTATATGATATCCTAAATCTAATTTTTAAACTCACACAAAAGTAGTTTTTAATTTATCTCAACACGCAGTATTGTCCCTTCACTTCTATCCTCAAACTGATTGTGATATGAAAAAAAAGGTACCTAGATGCATGAACCACATTGTATCCTATGCAGAGGTATGAACTGCATATTATGAGAATATTACTATTTAATATTACCTAATAGCCCCATATTCATAATGTTGTTTTAATGTACAATTCACTAGGACTACTGTCAGATTGACCGTGTTATCAAACTTGCTGCTTTCAACTTCCCTTCACTGTACCCACAACTGTCTATCAAATGTTCCTACTACCGTGTCATTAGAGTTTCTCTTTCACAATATAATTTTTTTTAATGTCTATTTTTAAATAAGGATTAATAAATATTTCAATCACAAAAATTTTATAGCTAGTCATGTAAATAAAAAAAGCATTTTAATATAAGCCATCTATATAATTAGGCTTATTCTTCAAATCCAAATAATGTGGAAAAATTCTATTAAAGAACTATACAACTATTAAAAGTTCTACCACATTAAAATATAAGCACATAGTTTCATGTTAATGAATATCTTCTTTTAGGTACGAAAGATTTTTTCCTGTTAATATGTGCAATAAATTAACAGTTTTTGCTTACACATGTTTGTATATTCCTTGCATGTCTCTCTGTGGAAATGACAAGGGATTTGAAAGATATACTTTGCCTTTTTTCTAGAAAATTATTTTACTATATAAAAATATAAATATATATGCCTATACATACAGGAGATAATTTATATACCCATACACCAAAACTTTTGAGGTACACCTTATAACATTTAAACTCTTATGGGTCCCATAACATTTTATAGTTTGAAACTGCGACCATTTTATGTTGGAACAACGTTTCCGAGTAATAATAAAATGCGCCGCATTTAATTTCTATCTCTGATTTTAGTGTGCAGGCTGTTGACACAGAATAGGTACCTACCTACTCTCCTGGTAGTCAAAAGATTGTGCCATTAAGATTACCTAAAGCAAGATCTGTGGGGTAGGTATGTAGCGGGCACCATCCAACTAAAATAAATTACTATGATTTCAAACGATTTGCAATTATTATTATTATAGTGAAGCCAAATTTGAACGACATCATCAATAAATTCAATTTTATCTTTTCAAATATTATGAAAGATATCGAAATCGGCAGATGACATATAATTCGCTGTCATTATGAACCAAAATATATGTGAAAATCAATACTTTGTTGCTGTTATTAGTTATCTAATGATGGATTAATTTGTAACATTTCGTATCAAATGCTTATTATATCACTACCATTCACGTCTGAGGGTATTTTATTGCTGTGTTTTTTTAATGCTAAATCATGTTGTATACAATAACTTGGAGGCAGTATTAATTTCCATACAATACTCGTTATAGATATGGCAATGATTTACTGTCTGTCTCGCTAGATTATTAATTTTTTAGACTATTCAAAAAAATAATATTTTTTGCAAATTCAATCAACTCTGCTGGCTTTGTTCAATCAGTTATTAGTCAAAGTTAATAGCTGTTTCAGAAATTCATTTAATATGTTAGCATAGGGTAGATATTTTCAAAACTAACAATAGAATTAATAATTAAAAATTTATATTTAGTTTTTGAATAAAAGATAAATGAATTTAATCAGCTCAACAGTCTTTTAGTGTCCGGATGTCGAGAGAAGATCAGTTAATACAATTAGGGAAAGAGAATTTAAACATTGAAATAATTTACCAGATGAAAAGTTTGTTTTTTCATAAAATACTTTCTCGGTAATGTTAAACTTTTTAGAAATTTGATTAGGGCCACAGAAGCGTGACAAAGACCAAAAAGAATATGTGCAGTTTAATTATAATTCTTGTCTTAACTCTGCGTCACTTCGTAGATATTAATATTTCATATTACTAAATTGTTCACAAACCTCTTGCAAAATGGTAATCTAATACTTATTAAAATAGCTCTAAAGCAATCGTTTGCTAAAAGTACCACAAACGAACAAACCGTTGACCATTTAAAACTGAATTTTATGTCTCCTGTCAGATGCAACATATGACGACGCTGCAAGTTACATCGCTCTTTGGCGACCAAATTTTCATTTTAGTATTATGTTATGTTTTTGGTGATCCCTAAATAATAAAGAACAGATCCTTATTGATGTGAACTACCTGTATTTCAGCTAGCCAGTAGGTTGGGATTAGATAACAAATGTTTGAATTGTCAGAGAAAAGGCGGTTTTCTAGTGCCTACCTAATCTACTGGTGAGTTAAAGAGCCGACGGGGTTACGAAAACTTTCGAAAATAATATAATAAAATGGTAAATTTTACTAAGAGTTCAACAGTTTAAAAAATATCTAAAAAAATAATCATTTAGACACCAACAACATCAAAGTTTTTTTTTAGAAAACTAATTAATACATTACAAGCTAATATATGGATTCAAAGTGTTCCTTTGCCGACTATTAAAATAAATAGGCTATTTTATTTTAGAATAGTAAAATCATTGTTTGCAAATAAGTCATTAATAAAGTTTTATCTATAATAAGCTAGCAGATAAAGCAAATAGTTATCATTATGTGAGTACTTATCTAGTATGTATTTGTTCGAATATTGATTTTTTCCCCCTCTAAAATTTAATTTCATGTAGACGCAATAAATAAAATCGCTAAACTAACACTGCCTCTGTGATTAGGTAGTTTAGATCTAAATTGGGAAAAATTTACATTAGATATTGCTTCAAGTGGATTATGGTGTCATGAAGAAACTGTAAGATTTATGACTATTTATCTGATACTTTTACATGTTGGTATACAGGCATCGTACTAAGGTCCATAAATACTTCAACTCTTTTCTGTACATGTTATGAAAGAATAGGTACCTACAAGTTGTAGGCAGAGGTAATTGCCTATGGAAAGAGGTTCCAATTTGGATGAAAACTTTGTTTACTTCTTGTGTTGCAGTCCACTTGGCATAAACAAACAGAAATTTAACGTTTACTGTGCAAAATAAAGTAAAGTATCTAAAACTGCTGAGTAAAAGTAATTTTATCAATTATTCTAGAAAATAGCCATTTTAAAGTCTAAGAAAATAATTCGGTTTTTAGAAAATTTTATTAGATAGGTATTATAAAGCAAACTGTTTTTAGAAACATTTAGGTAGATCCGTCAAATAAGAATTCTTTACCTAGTAATGTAAATTTAGTAAATATCAAAAGGTTAAGTCAAACATTTAGTGGAAACCGCGTCACTTTCTCTTCTATAGGTTAAAAATTGTTTTTAATATTAGCCATTTTGGAAAAGTGTTTGTAGTTCCCCGGCCTTTAAGATGTTCATAAAATCAATTAAAAGAGGCATCTCATTTAAGTTTAGCTAATGTAGAGTTTGTATCCTTAATATATATGTAGGTATAGTTTTTTGGCAATTTTCTATATTCCGGTAAAAAAAACAATGTTAAAAATAGAAAACGGTGACAATTTATATAAATAAAAATAATTAGATCATTGCTAATTTGATTAACTATAAAAACAGATAAGCAAATAGAATCGAATTGCTATTTGGGAGCTTGTGAACATTATATAGTAAAAACATACAAAAATACATAATTATTTAAAATGGCTACAATACAATTTGAAATACTCGCTGAAAGTGGAGTTTAAAGAAAGAATAAGTTGAATCAATTCATTACCAGAAGTGATTTGAATATTGTAACATTGTTACAATGAAGATTAAAAGAAGTCGTTTTGAATAGTTATGACAACCCTGTTACAATGGAGATTGAAAGATGCGACTTGAATATAGTAACGCAATTATGATGAAGAAAATAAGATGCGATTTGAATATTGTACGATGGACGTTAAAAACAGTATTTTTGAATATGGTATAGCTGTTTTGATTAAGGTTTTAAAAGTTACTTTAAATACGGCGACGTTTTCACAATAGGGGTTAAAAATGTAATTTTAAATTTCCCCTGCAAGTTTGTTTATATATGTACCAAGTTTTCGGTTAACAGTGTTAAGAAATATAAATTAAATTATTTTTTGAAATTTTATTGGAAAAAATATATATCGAGGCAATTTCACATTGAAATAATGCTTTACTTGTTTAAAATCTTTAAATCATCCGTAGTGATAGGTATCTATATGGGGTGTCCTTACATAATACGTAAATGCGGCCAAGAAAAATAATGAAATATATTTTCACCTGGTGGGATGTTTTATGCTCATAAATTATTTGTAGGTATGTAGCAAACAATATTCCACAGATGACTACGAAATCTATATAAGGACAATTGTAATTCCAAATAACATGTTGGATTACATGATCACAGAATTCATAGTTGTTCAGCCTGCGATGTTTGGAGTCCATGTTTATAGAAGAGGTACATGTTAGCGCTGTGATAAATTATGTACATTGTTTTATTTACATGAGTCAGTTCATAAATTTTAAATTTTGGATAGGATAACAATACTTAACCTCAAAGTAGGTCTGTCATAACTTCTTTTAAATTTGTTGCATCGGTCATAATGATTTTTTACAATAATGGGGTTGATCAGTGATTAGTCCCTTTTTGTGGGACCAAAATATATCGATGTAATTTGGGCCAGTCAAAGAAATTAGTATATTCAATCTCCTTGGACAAATATTACACTGACAATGCTTAATCAAAGATTATTTTTAGGAATGTTTAGGCTCTTTATTCCAGTCGTAAGGATTAAGTTGTCCGTATACCCAAAATTTTAAACGGTCGGGTTGGAACTATGATTTCTTTTATTATCTTATAATGACATAGTCAATTTTTTTATCAATCCCAGGAAATTGTATTTGTGTAGGCCATCATGCAAACATATTTATTTAGGTGGGAAGACTGTCTATGAAGATTATTTATGTGGAAAATGATAGTAAAAACAGCAACAACTTTTGTAATCTGTCTCAATAGCTGACATGCCGGGGCATTTATCTGCACCGGGTTATGATGTGTCTTTCATGGCATTTCGCACAGTAAAAGATATCATATTGATAAAATACCACTGATCTATTTAAATAAGAAAAGAGTGCCACATGCTGGCTATTATCAGTGCCAATGAATTATCTTCATAACATTCCTTTTTTCGCTGCTTGGAAGGGACAACAAACACAAGCAAGGAGAATCAGTCGCCGAATACCTACTTCCGCTGAAACTCTGTTTTCATTTTTTTTAAATCAATTTCTCTAACTGTTTGGTCCTGACTCTAAACGAACTAGGGACAATTGTCACTCACCCTCAGAAGGTTTACTAATTTACATTCAGTTAGCAAGCAATGTTTGCAAATATAACGTAGGTCATGTTTGGATGAGTCATAGTGATTTTATATTAGAGGGTATAAAACAATAATTTAAAGTTTAATGACAATATTTTATCCCACAATTTGGTCTTAAAAATCATTAAGAAAATGAAATAGAAAATATAAAAAACAATTGTATCCTATCAGTGGTGTGTGAACAGAAACGTTAGTCCTCTCAGGTTTGCCTGAGAATCATAGGACTTTAGAAAATAGACTTTTTTGGACAAGTATGGTTCAAACATAGTTTTCTAGCTTATAGCTGTTCAAAAATTACAATCTATTCTTTCTATCTTTCTGCCGCATCGATATCAATAACTAACTAAATAAAATAAAACTTGACACATTAGAAGTCCTTCCTTGTTGATGTTAATAGTAAAACATGAAACCTGACCTATTAAATTAAAGTCATGCCTAATCGAAGCAACATAAAGTAGATACCGAAAAAATCGATCTTTAAACCATCAATAAACAATAGCTAACCACCTCAATATTTATAATTTATATTAAGTTATTAGTTTTTGTGTGTTTCTTTTTGCCAATGCAATAGTAACATTTTTTACTAATTTAAATCAAATGTAAAAGTATAAAAAAACATATATTAGATTTAGTTTTGTTTTATTTAGATAGTAGTAATAAAAGCATAACCAAATGTTTCGTCTTTTACCTAAGATGATCTCATCCATGAGGAAGTATAATTGCTTCTGGTCCCATTGTTTTTCTTTTTGACTTATAACCAGAGAGCGCAATTATTTTTGTTTTTCTAATCTTTTCATAATAAATGGATTGTTAATTTTCCTCAATTAAAAAACACGCCTTCTTTTCATGTATTTCCGACATGCTCTGTAACAAATTTATAAATAGTTTTATATGCACGTATACAGTATATGGAGAGCAAAATGAAATCACTGTACTTTGTACTGTGCGAGAAATGTTTCGTGTCAGTCGTGCTATTTTGTTTTGTAAACATGTAAAACTGTCAATTAATTAATTTAATACAATTTGAAATTTTTGAAGTTAATAAATCAAAATATAGTCATAATATGTATACCATGCGAATTGTGTAAAGACATGTAGAAGATCAAAAAATGCTTTTTCTATGTCTGCCTCGTTCTTTGATAGTTTTAAACAATTTACAAAATTCAATTGCATAAATATTTATGCATCAGCAAGCATTATAGTCAAAAGCACCAATTATCTTGTAGATATTTCTACACACGAATCATCCATTATGTATTGCTTTCATCATGTAAAAAAGTAATACCGTTTCAAACTGTAATTATATTATTTAATTGCATTTATTTATATGTTAAATATTTGTACCTACCTGATGGAAAAAAGCAACATGTTAGAAAAATAATTCTCTATATCATCAGTAGGCAGCTATATAAATATGGTTTTTAATTTTCAATTTACACTATGATCTAAGGCTGCCTTGCTTGTAAGAATGTTAAGTTATAAATTATTTTATAAGCGATAGTACAAGACAAGATAATGTCCACTGTTTTCGATCAAACTTGTGCTAGACATGTGACGTGTTTGGGGTTTATAGAATACACCAAATATCATCTGACACACTTATTTTGATAGCTATAGACATATGCAAAATTATTTATCATGCTAACTTTAATTTTGATTCACACACCCGTACATTTACGAGTATATATAATATTCTGTATAAACAAAAGTTTGGTAAAACATGAAATATTTCTGTACACCGGCGTCATATAAGTACATCTGCTTGAACATTATTTCAGTAAAAACGTTATTTTAATCATTAGATCATTAAAACTTACATACATATATCATATCACGTAGTTAATATATCACAAAGTTCACTAAGTTATATATGCCTACGCTGCTCCGTAATTAATATCATGTAAATTAGTTTTTAACTAAAACTATAACACATGTAATAAGGTTTTTATCTGTTTAATCTAATCATTGCAGAATAATTAAATTAAGCCAACTTCTTTCTAATAAAAAAATACCAGGAGGCAAAAAGAAAAAAGACAATCAGTCAAATAATAAGAGGCTGATCTTTAAAAACGCGTTTTTATCCATTATTTTCAAAATTTTATGTATATATTATAATGTTTCTCAGCTTACCAACATAAAAATAGATTTATTGATATCTATGTATGTTCTAAAATTGGCAAAAATAAAGATTAAATGATAATTTCTTTTTTAAAACTTGAGGGCAAAATTATTTCATAATATAGTACTTCTTTTTCTTCTTCTTCTGGTTTTTTCCACATTTAGTTGGAGTCGCCGTGCGGATCATTTTCCTCCACTTCTTGCGATCCATTGCATCATCCTCTCGGACTACCACCTGCTGCATATCTTCACACTTCTTCTTCCCCACCTTCATCTTTCGGACTCCTCTAACCACATAGTCCACCCCTTTCCTCGCCACATGTCCTAACCACTGGAGCCTCACATCACTCAGTCTTCCTTTCAACTCTCCAACAGTCACGCTCTCTCTCTCTCACCTTTGCATTTCTCACTTTGTCAAATTAGTCCCAAAGACCACCTTAGTACTTTCATCTCTGTCATCTGCATCTTTTCTTCCTGCCCTTTTGTAGTAGTCACAGTCTCCATTCCATACAGCATTGCTGGTCTCACCATTATCTTATACATTTTACCTATCATTATAGAGTATACATAAATACCCAAGAATGTGAAAAATGACATTTGTTTTCCATTTACATAGAAAAAAAATTTCAGTTAAAAAAACATTTCTTATAAACAACTGCCTCACAAACCCTATCAAATACCTAAGCTGAAAAACAGACATAAAGAAAAAGGATAAAAAACTCGGTGTTTTATATTAAATAAAGAAATAACTCAGCATATTTTAACCTAATAGAATAGTTTTTCATTGTAACTTTTAGAGACAGCAATATCTTATTTTTATGAACTTCATATCATAATAATTCGTTACTGTTACCTACTTGAGTTTCCATAAATGTGTGGTTACAAAATTATTTTAAAAAAAACAATTTTCACAGGAACTGATAGATATCTCAGACATAAAATGCTTCTATGTCAAAGACCAAAATTAGCTATAAAAAAATTAGATAAAAATAATTGCTCTGCGCCTCCACCACAGACAGTAATAGGTAACAACAGCAAAAGGAGATTATGAACAAAAATTAACTTTAGTTTTTTTTTATTTAAAAAAATCCAGAGAATTATTTAAAGTTTTTTTAAAAGACTCAACTTTATTCACATGACAATACAAAGGTACCTATCTCGTTCACGTTAGCTGCCGCTTGATAAGGTGAGGAATTAAACTAAAGGTGATTAAAATCCATTTAAATATGTATATAATTGAGATTTAAATAAAACATCTAATTAACTAAATACCAATCGATTTTTTTCATATTCCTCATTGAATATGCAGTAAATTTGTAGTTATTTTGTATGAATTAATCTTTTTTCATCCACGCTACTTTTATTGTAAGCACTACATGTTTCACAAGATAGAGCCTTTGTACAATCATGCATATTACATAATTTCATCAAAATTAAAATATTTTTAAAACGAATCTATTTTAATGTTAGGTGTAGGTGTGTAGGTACAGTGTGAGTCAAAAGTCTGCACCATTTTTTTTTGAATAAATGAAAAATTATGTACTACTTGCAAGTAATGTTGTACATAATCTTTAATTTATTTTTACTAAATGATGCAGACTTTTGAATCATCCTGTTTTCTGCCCTTTAACTTTTTTCGTCAAAACTACTCACTGAGTACCTCCTAGATTTAACATTAATTTTTAGTTTATTTTGTTTTCATATTTATTGAAAATTAAAAACAGCTATAAAATGGGTGTTTGTTATTCACAAATTAAAACTTTAAATAACTTAAGTAATTTAAATAATCTATTACATAATCATAGTATTATTATTATACTTAAAATATTTACAATGACGTTTGTAAAATGTACTGCATATATATACACATTAATATATGTATACTTCATGTATAAATATAATACGATTTAAATATCAGATAGTTAGATGAAACATTATCACATAGAATTAGATTATGTATAGTTAAGTAGGTACAACTTATTTAGAACAGTTGCGTTCACCTTATATGATAGAATATGGATTATTTTGTGTTTAATAGTCGTTAATTATTATGCCGTAATTATAAAAAAACAGATAATTAATAAAATGTCTGAGATCAGTTTTACTAACATTTAGAGGATTTACTTATTAAACTGTTTATAAATGCAACCCCCACAATTTGTTTATATTGTGCCTAAGTATAGAGAATTAAATCTACGTTGCTTATGGATTTTAAATAATAATGAAGTGTGCAAATGCACGAAACCATTAAGTGGAAAATTAAGAGAATGAACACATGTAGACCACTTTGAATGTGTAGAGTTCATTTCTGCAATCAGTCAATCAATATTTGGGAACAGGTTAATATTTTTTGTGTAATACCTAATAAGCTACAAGTTACTTGAAACAATTCAACTAAATATATACATATTAGGTACATATTACTAAGTTTAAAGCAATAATCACTTCATAATTCGAGTTTTATTGCACTGTTTGGTTTTTTTTAAAGAAACATCTACAAAAAATGGCACAGAGTACGGGTGGTGCTCCGGATTGAGCCAAGAGGTGCCAGTCACAAGCCCGGATAAAGAGGGAGGGTTGGCGTCAGGAAGGGCATCCGGCC
>JAUYWI010087286.1:0-12585 GCA_034780595.1 Parotoplana pacifica
TGCACATGATTACATAGTTTTGATTTGATCTGAAAAGATGTTGTTTTTTATGTTGAAGCCATATATTTATATATTTTACACATCTTTTGGTTTGATTATATTCATTTCTATGATGTTAGTACTGTCGAAAGCTTGACAGATTTTGTTTATTATTTTTTAATTTCATTCTACATATAGCCAAATCTTATGAGAGCGCATCTTTTAAATTGATAATGTAACATCACATTTATTGGTCTTGTAGGATTATGGTTTATATTTATCGAATCAAACATTGTCCAACAAATCGTATATATCGGTACTAATGTTTGAATCTTGATTAAAATTTGAGTTTTTTCTTTGTGCTTATTTAGTTTTAACAATGAAGGCCCCACGAGACAGTGGTATTGGTGTGACCAGCGGAGAGGGCACAAGTGCGTCTTCCTCGAGTCAAAGTAGTCCGGATGGAGATACACTCAAAGTAAGATTTAGAATTAGAAAAACAACGTATTATCTGTTTAATTTTTTTATCATGTGTTTAAAATCTTAACAGTTTGTCTAATTACTACCCGGTTTTACCCTCCGTTGATAAATGGATTAGATTTGGTTAAAATTTGGTATATTCCATGAAAGTTATAGGGAATAGGTAGGTTCCAATAAGGACTTTTTAATGTTTTTTTGCTACGTAGAATACGATTTTCTAAAAGTGTGGTTTTTATTTTAACTAATTATGAGGTAAATAGTCTTTTTTTAAATATTGGAAAAACGTGAACCAGAGAGATTTTGAATTGGCGCAGAAAATTATTTTAGTTAAAAAAATTATGTTAGCCGAAATCTCAACTTTAGTGAAATTCCACTTTTTGTATTAGCCTGTTCTTACTTTATCAGCCAAAGGTTAATCAGGGTATAATTAGTGTTACGAGCATGTGAGAGTTTTACGTTTTTGAAGCTGAAACGGTTTATTGTAAGGTTTTTAAAATTTACGATTTTTCAAATCTATTGTCACATGTTTGTTGTACCAAAAACATCGTAATTTTATTAAATAGAATATTTGTCATACACAATAGTACATTTTATAAGAAAGTTATACACTCGTAATATCAAAGTTTAATAATTGAATTTAAAAAAAGTTTTTGTGGTGTTGTGTATAATAAATAATAAATGCATTAGAAAGTTCAAAAACTTTTTGAGTGCCATTTTTAATTATGTAATTTACTATTTTTATGTAGGCCCCGCTAGGAGGTGCTGAATATGTCGCAGAATCCACTCCTTCTCGTGACGTGTTGAGCAGTCGCCGACGTCATATGCACAGCTGCTCCATATGTTCCAAGCAGTTTGATAGACCGTCACTACTCAAAAGACACGAGCGCACCCATACAGGTAAATTACTGCTTACAATGCCAAAATTATTGAAGTATGATTATCTTCAAGCATTTGAAATAATCGATTTCCTTGTAATGTCTTTGAATTATTTTGTTACTCGTATGTTGTTCATGGTTATAATATAGACAATACTTAACTTTCTAACATCATTTCAATTAATTTGTATAATTTATTTTATTTACTTTGCTGCATTAATTCGGTAACAATGAAATTGTTATTGACAGTCTGCACTTTATATGTAGTTCTTAACTGGTACAATTATTTTGCGTGTTCTTTAGTGCTGTTACGTCACATATATCGTAGCTAGTTACATGCACCTATCAATCAGTTGGCTAAATGCTGACTAATAATTTTTAGATTTATTGAAAGAATTCTTCTCTTTTATTTGCTTTCATTTATTACTTTATGATATGAATCTAATGATACTCAGCAGTGTTTTGTTGAAATATAATTGTAGTTCAAATCTGGAATGAATTTGTCTCTCAGCATTTCAATGTATCTTGCCAAATATATTTTATCCATTAATAAAAATTACAGAAAATTTGAACGAGATTGACTTCTCTAGTCTTGATGATGATGTTTCATACTAATAGGATTTTTCTTAACGGTTTTGGTTCAGGTGAACGCCCCTATGCATGTGAGATGTGTGACAAACGTTTCTCCACATCCAGTTCACTGAATACCCACCAGAGGACACATACAGGGGAGAGACCCCATAAATGTCATCTCTGTGATAAAAGTTTTGCAGCAAGTTCCAATCTGTATTATCATAGAATGACACACACCACAGTAAGTTAACATTATTTTAAACAAAGCTTCTTAAAATTGGATTTTGCACATGGGTTACTAAAACCAACTTCAATGTTTAACGGAGTGTCGTTGGACCGTAACAGGCAATACACAATTTGGACATTGGTACATTGGTACTCTAAGGATACCAAACGGTACACATTTGCAAATTCACGGTGACTGAATCAGTTTTGCACTTTGATATATCAAAATGCAAAACTGATTCAGTCACCGTGAATTTTCAGTGTGTAGTTGAAATTGTTACAATTCTGTTAATATTTATGCACTTTTTGTGTAAAAAATAGAAATAAAACTAAATCCAGATTACATTGTGTATTTAAATTTAATGTTCTATCATTTGTGCAATTGATTTGAAATTTACCTGCCGCTTTATACTGTTTTTTCTTGATAGTATTAAAATGCCTCTCTCTGTTAATGTAGAAAGAAAAGTGATTTTTAGTTTTCTATTATCTTTAGGACAAGCCACATAAGTGTCCATCCTGCCCCAAATCATTTCCTACTCCTGGAGACCTCCGTAGTCACATGTATGTTCATACCGAAAAGTGGCCTTTCAAATGTTCCCAGTGCTCCCATCGTGGATTCAGCAAAGCTAACAGTTTACGCAATCACCAACTACTTAGACATCCACAAGATAAAAGTAATAATTTTATGGAAATTAGTATTTCAAGTTTGCAAAATAATATAATCTGTCGGTACCTAGTTGTATGTCCTGATTAAGATAGTAAATAGGTACTGTAATGTGTTAACCTACAATCTCTAAAAGTTATTATATTATTCTACATTTATTTCTATAAAATTGAGACATTGTATGTATAATGTGTGTAGGTTTATAATTTTGTTATTGCGTCACAGCAATCAATCTTTGCAGCACTGAAATATTAATAACTTAAAAATGGATGTTGATATATCCTCTCATTAATATTTAAATAAAAAATGTCACATAGTTTAATTGGGTGATAAAATACAGAATGTGAAAATTATTTGTTCTGATGAAGATGGGATAAAACTAAAGAAGCAGATTCTCGATGTCTAATAAGTGACCTTTGTTTTAATATGATGTTAGCTCCGCCTTATCTGATGTGATTCTTGTTTTTTACTAACCCGAGGCTACTAAAAAGGTTATATTATCTTTTTTTGGGAACAGCATGATGGCTTTTGCCAAGCAAAAAGAACGATAGTTGCTTCAGCTCTTTGAACTGAATTTGCCATTGTTGCGCAACCAATCTTCCAAATTGAACTGTACACAGCTTCCTCAAATCTATTACGTCATGATTGGATGTTGGGCAGGACACCATAAAGACTGGGATTTTTTATCTCAAAATTGTTTGTAGACAGCATCTTTAAAATAAAAATATTTCACACCAAAAATCCATCTATTCCTTTGAGAAATTAATTTTAATGTACATAGACGACTATCCGAATAAAATCTTAATCATTATATTGGGTTGATTGATTCTGGATTTACTATTGTATATTTCGTTCTTCACTCTAATGAATGTGTGGCTTTATTTTGATATTAGCATGCCTCATTAATTGAGTGTTCTTATAGACAAAGCATAGTAGTTAATCTTTTCCGGAATTGCATAAGTCAATTTTAATTGCGTTTTCATTTGTTTATATGTATGTACAAATTCTTAATTAAAATTTAGTTAAAATTAAAGACGAATCCTATTTTTATATTTAAATATTGGTTCAATAATGTAATCTGTAATTTCCTACTACTTATCATTTTAGTTAATTTTTTGCTCTGGTTTTAAAGTTTAATAGAGTTGTTGTTGTTGTTTTTGCAGGCAACAAAATCTACAAGTGTCCAAAATGTACAAAAACTTTTCCTGTGCTGTCCGGTCTTAGGGTCCACCTCAAATCACACAATGTTGAAAGTAAGAATTGAATTTGCATAACATTGAAATAATATGTAGTTAGATATCGAAAATGTCAAAGGTAGGTGCCTAAGCCACTTATTGTACGAGGATAACTCTCTCTGACCACTGATATTCATTGGTATGGTAGATATTACTATCCACCGAGTTCGGCGGAGGCGTTGACGCTTTCATCAGCCATGATTTACAGATCATGTATCTTTATGAGGTTTTAGAGAGCATCGGATATTGAATCCGTAAGAGGTTTTAAAAGCACAGTTAATGACAAAGGTATTAAAATGTCAGATATAAGTGTTCTAAATGGTCTTTTTTGTATTGTAGAGCCTGATGTTTCATTGTGCAGTCAGTGTGGAGCGCCTATACTTTCTTCCCCATCCAGGACCAGGACATCTCTCTGTTCTAGCTGCTGTTTATCCTCCAAGAATCCCCAGCATCCCAATATTGTAAAAAGTCCCGTGGCTACTATGCCACTCTCGGAACAAACTTTTGCTTCTTCTAAGGTCAATTTCCATTCAATTGCCGATTTAGCACTTTCTTCAACAACACCACATCAAGAAACAATAGCGAAACCAGTGCCCCAATTTCCTCGTCATGGCAACACTTTTCCAAGTGGACTTCAATTACCCTCACTTAACTTCCTTCAGTCTATACTAAGTTCACCGCCCTCTGTTTCTTCTTACCCATTTCTATCTGCAAGCCCAGCTTCACCATTATGGTTTCCACCCAATGTCTCCGTCTGTTCTCCAACTCGTTCTCCTTATCTGAGATATGCCAGTCCAGTTTGTAGCAGAGTACCATCAAGCCCAGAACCAAATATGGCTACCGTCAGCAACCCAAGATTTCTACATCAACCTGATTCTTTGTATTCATTACCATTACCTTTTGATTCCTCACTTATGCTACCACATTCGACTAATCGACCAGATGATAACAAAAACGTTTAGGTACAAAATATAGGAAACTACTTGTGATTTGGTTTTGCCCAGGTTTATAATAATAAATTGCTTTTAGCAATTTAATCTAATAATTCTAATAAAATGAAGGCTTTGTTCCTTTTACAGCAATGGTGTGTAAATAGTGTTAACTGGATGTAAGCGCCTCTTGACTTATAAATTTCATGCGTTCCATGTTTACTAAATATGTGTACATAATTTTAAAAAAACAGTAGGTATGTGTATTTCATTTACCTTTTATTACAAAATTTCCTCATTAACTTAAGTTTCAGTTTTGACACGTTATTAGAGTTTTCCTTTGTTTGATATTTTAATTTCAGAAAAAAAAATAGCCCCCATAGCCGGCGCCAGCATTTTGAGATGGTGGGGGGGGGGGGGTGAATTATTTATAATGCGAAAACAAATTCCATTTAGTTCAAAATGTACTCAAAACTATAGTTTTAAAAAACAAATAAAAATCAGAGGAGGCTCAATCCTCCAGATTCTATGGCGGCATCCGTCATTATATTTCATGTATATTGGTTGGTTATTTGTAGTGTTTTCAATCAACGATATGGTGGGGCGTGGGAACTAAACTTCTCATTTAGTGCCTTTTATTATGAAGAAATTGTAAATATATAATTATTTTTGTACACCAAACTTAATAGGTACATTGTTTATGCCATGCAACTTGTTTGTACATTATGTATATATTATGTTAATCCTTTGTGGACAAAAATTAGAAATTGTTCGAAAACGCTTCAACCTATTGAAATGAAATTTGGTATCAGTGTACTAAATATTCTTGAGGATTTTTTTATTTAAACATTTTTTTACCTCTGATCCCACCAAAGTCACTTGACGGCCCTATGAAAAATCGAAGTTGGACCAATATACCAAAACTGTACTTTTTACCAAAAAAAGATTCTTTAGTCAAATATTGATGAAATTGATCACATACTAAACATCTGTAAAAAAATATGCATCCAAATATGGCCATTTCTCGAAATTCAGTATATTTAGGGAAAATGGGAAATTTGATTTACTCATAAATTGAGAATACATCATTAGAATATCTTCAAATTTGGCATATATGTATATAGGCCCCGGCAAAAAAAGTTCGTTTTCTAGTCAATGATTACAATGTTACAATGTTATTCATGATAGTGGCAGTGTCAATGCTGACAGGTATCTAGTTTTTCTGCAGAATATGGTCGACCAATTTCGAGAGCAGTTGCCATCTTGGGAAATGAGGTTACAGCATGACAATGCCAGACCACATGTAGCAGTACTAGTACGTGAATGGCTTGACAACCAAAACATATCTTTGCTGCAACAACTACCTTATTCCCCCGAAACCAACGTCTCGAAGTAG
Source organism: Parotoplana pacifica (assembly GCA_034780595.1). Lineage (NCBI taxonomy): Eukaryota > Metazoa > Platyhelminthes > Proseriata > Otoplanidae > Parotoplana > Parotoplana pacifica. The sequence continues at coordinate 6,357 of JAUYWI010087286.1, forward strand.
AATAAATTTTGCTGATTCCAACCAAATTTAGGAAAACTAGAGATTATCTACGGCTAACAATGTTACCAACAACAAATTAGCCAAAGAATTTGAATGCTTCAAAGAGGATCTTCTATGTAGCTGTAGTCAATAACAATGGTGATTATGTGGTGTAAATTTGTGAACGTTAATCTTTTTTATCTATGTGGTGTAAATTTGTAAATTTTAATCCATTGTAATCTATGATTATGTTGTAACATTGTAATCATTAATAATAACCTTGACTAAAAAACGAACTTTTTTTGCCGGGACATATACGTAATATCTGATACTTTATTAGTGTTGTGCCAAGTAAAGATATCCTATCCCTACCAAAAGTCTGAAATTGAGTGGGGGAAGGTTAATAAATCCAAAAAATATACATACCTATTGCATTTCAAAAATATATTGTAATTTACAAATTGGGGTAAAAACAGGTTATGATTAATTTACATATTTTTTATCCGATTCAATAAGTTTGACTACATATCTGTCCAGTGCATTTTTGCGTTTTTCATAATAAAGTGAATTTATTTATATTCGATATTCAAATTTTGTTTTTTTCAACAATGTAAAAAAATATTTATTGACTTTATGTTACTTAAAGTAGCTTTTAAGTGACATAAAATTGTCAGTTAGATGATGGCATAGTTAGGCGTATGTAGGTTTAATAAATTAATTGAGTAACAGCTTTCTAAAATCACACTTGCAATTTCTCCGCCTGTTCTTGTAAAAACAATATTATTGATAATATTGACTACGATAGAAATTAAGTAGATGATTATTTCAATAAATTCAGTGCAAATTTGAAAATGTATTTAGTATTTAATTATTTTGATTGGATGAATTTTGAAAAACAATCCCCACATTTTAATTTATTTTGGTGCCCCTTTGATTAATTTTTGACCTTAAACACAGATTTTGGCGTTCTATTGGAATCTCATCGAATGCGAATTGTTATGTCATTTCTGGTTGTTCTGTATCTGTTTCTGATAAAAAAATGGTCAAACGAATGAGATTTCTAACAGAAAATAAAATCAAAAGGTGCCAAAAACTCTAATCGGTAGAGATAATTATTTTTTTTATTTTGAAGAGAAAAACTTGTGTGCATGATATCCAAACCATTGATCAAACCAAAGATCAATGATCCAAACTAACAATATTGATTTTGCTGAGGAAAGACAATCGAAATTTGTACTTCTATATTTAACTTCCTGGACATTGAATTGGCATGTGTGTACAAGTTAGAGAGATAGACATTAATTGTCTAAAATAGAACGTGTATTGACAAAACAATCACTTATCTACTACATTATTCATATTTATATGTCATGTGAAATGTACGACAACACTTTAATGTCAAAGGCGATTACATGCAATGTGATAATGAACAGAATATTTTGTTCCCATTCGAATATTATGCAGTGTATATATATTAATGAACAGTACCTACTTCCTTTAAGAGATCGACTGAACTATTTGGTACGCATAATATAAGAATGCAATAATTTATGCTAATGAAAGTATAGTCAATCAATTTCTTAACTTTCATCATGCATCTGAATCGCAATGAAGAACATAAAAACACATCTTTGAAAAGCACAACACCACTACTAAAACACACATCTACTGATCATAAAAATAACGCAATACCTTATGCTGATGTTTTTGAGCGTCTTTACAGAACTGGTACCTCTTCTGCTAATGGGCGGATTCCTTCAACTTACTCAACTGTATCCCAAAAAAGTAAAGAAAAACAACCTCGTTATTCAATTGGTTCATCATTCTTGGAATATGGAACTAGCACAAGTTTGACAAATCGTTCCAGTTCTTATGAAAAAAAAAAACTTATTGAATTAAAGAAACAACCACATATTAAACAACGTATTTTTTCATCGAATTGCGTTGCCAAATCGAAATCTATGGTAGCGGATACGAGAGCTCAGCAAGAATACGATTCAAAATTGCCTTCTTGTCTTGACAGAACTCAAAACAAAAAAAGCGAAACTAAACCAATAACGACGAATGTTTATTTGGTTAAAAAGTCATTTTCAAAAAACAAACATATTATGCCATCAGCAGTGCATTCCTATTACAATCTGAAACAACAAAACCAGAAAAAGTTTGAAACTGAAAAACAATGTCAACTTCTATTCTCTCGTGATAAATACCATAATCCTGATAACATTCATGAAACACAAAATAGACATTCAAAAGAGAAACCGTTCGTGTTGTCGACAGCAGAAACACATTCTAATAGTGTTGACTTGAAAAGACAATCAATATTGAGTTTACAACGCGAAAAACAACAAATTGTAGAAAGGCAAAGATTAAGAACTATGGCCAAATTACCAGTGACAGTAACTCAGAATCCAGCTACTGTAAATAATGTACAAAGTAACTGTGCTGTTGATAACAACGCAAAAATGTCCAGAATTCTGCGTTGGTTAAGTGAATCTCAACAGTGGATGACACAACCACCAGAAGAAATATGAAATGATTTTTCTCTTGCCAATATTAATTCTCAATAATCACAAAAGACATGAGTAACAATTAGTGTTGTATTAGAGAGCCAATGAATTAGGCCTGTATTTTATATAGAAATAAATATAAGTTGTCAAAAATTTTATTTTAGTTTAAAATGAAATGTTGATATGAAAATTTTATTTTGGCAATGCATTGCCCAAACACTATACCCAAATGTGTCTTACGACATTAATATCTCACAGATTACTACTGTATGTAATTTGTTCATTTAAGAACAAAAAACGATACTTTTTATAATTTGTACAAATAAATAAATACATATAGAACAATAGGTAGAGGTATATATACATAAAATTAATTTTACATTTGTATATTTCATATTTTTCGGTTTAGCAAGTTTGCATTGACACTGATAGTGATTATTTTTACCAAAATTGTTTTAACTACACATAAATCGAATATTGTTAGATGAATTGTTCAACGGGCTTGTTTTCTAATATTTGACCAACATAGAAAATTACACACATGGGTAATTTGTATACCTGAACATCGTTACAGTGTGATTTGGAACATGCGTTTTAAATTCATTTAATCAAGAGTACTTACAGTGTTTTTTTTTTTTTAATTTATCAAATTCTATCAATTTTAATGAGATATTCAACTTACAATTAACATTTAGGTCATCACATTTTTTCCATAAAAGCGATTTCATAAGAATAGTGTGAAAGTCTGCCTGCCTGACTAATCAAAGTCACCCCGTGCTTGCTTCCTCCAGTGACATTTATTTTGTGATGACCTATATTTTTCATTTAATCTAAAATTGTCTTGTATTTAATCGGTCTAAATTAATAAGTTACAAATACAATTTCTCTTCGGTGTAAATTGTTCCAAAGCCACTATCTGTCCTTTTATTAGATGTGATGGGGGATATAGACTCCATTTTCAATGGATTGCTATTGGATCGTTGAAAAGTTACTGAACGTCTTTCTGGTTCACTCGATACACTTGGTTGCAGGGTCTGGCTGCTTTCATCACCAAATTCAATATTATTGCAGATACAGTGGGAGCCATGAGAACCACGTCTACCAGTTGTTGACGTCACTATATCCGATTTTTCGTCAATGAAAAAGGATGGTCTGTATGCTGCATAGACGGAATAATGACTTTCCGGGTCCTCTGGAGAATTATTTAGAGATTTACTTGTACGCTTGTCTTCCGAATCAAAGAAATCAGTATGTGGAATTGCAGGCAATGGCATTGACTGTCGCTTTGGATCAGGCTCGATAAATTCGTCGAATGGTGATTGATTTCCATCAAAATTTGAGGACATACCTGTGCCACAAGCAAAAAATGATGACAGTTTAGGAATAAGCCCAATGCGTTTTTTTGTCTTTTGATTCAACTTTGTTGGCGACGTAGGCGAAGAATTTTGTTCTGAACTCTGGTGTTTATTTGATGTAATATAAGGTGGTGTCACTGGACTAGGGGGTAGTTTTATAGTTGGCATTGTCACTGACTTTAACAATGGCTTGTAGGAGGTAAATAGTTCGTTTTCAACTGGTTTTACAACCGTAGCGGTCTTTCGTAGCTTAGATGTCTCACCATGATACGTCTTTGTTTCAACTTTAGGTATTACATGATGAGCAAATTGATCATCTGTCAGACCAACCTTAGAGTTAGAATGTGGAAGTGTAATTGTTGGCGATCTGTCAACATTGTCATCATTAAACTTTTGAGTGCACCAAGTTCCAAATACATGGGAAGCAAAATCCTGAGTCAAAGTTCCCGAAGTGACCGCGTTTTCAAGAATACCTAAAACCACCGATGTATCCTGTGCTTGTTCTTCAATGGATTTCACAGGCATTTTTAGTTCACTAACCACCGGTGGGCTACTGCAAAACAGCAGAGTAAAGTCTGGGAGGTTAAACTGATTTCATACACCTATATACCATGGTATGCGTGTAAAATTCAAGTCGTGATACGTTGTTATCACCAAAATGGCATATATGTCGATTGAAATGGTACGCACTTCAATTTAAATACCCTTTCACATCTTTGCTGCAAACTTACTATACTTAACACCCAGTTACGCCGTGGTAGTGTCACGTCGTACTTGTATGTGTTTGATTATATTTTTCTCAATGTTACCTTATAAAAATGGTAAGCTGATGACAGCTGTAATTCAAAAATTATCACCTTGGAGTTCGAAGTTTAGAATAAATCGCATCAACTCGATCAATAGTTTTAAATTACTGATTTACAGATGAATTTAATCGCATTTAATCAACGCACAAATAACAGAAATAATTAAATTTAAAACCTGCACTCTTAATGTTTACCTAATGAAGTAAAAGTACAATAGAAAAATTTGAAATTTATTAATTTCTACTTCAACTATTTTGATCAGATGCTCAGATTAGTGGTCCCACATATCATTACGAAAGGCTCAATAACATGGTGGTGCAGTTACGAAACCAACCGTTAAACTATTCTCTTTCTATGTTTATAACGCAGTGAGGTACATATTTTAAATGTTACTCATACAATGAAGGCAATATATTTAATGAATATACCTAGATTAGGGGTGGGAACCAAATGGATAAAAGCATGATTTAGAATTTAGATACTTTTGGATTAGACAGTAGTTTTTTCAGTTAAATGTTTGATTGCCATTTAATTTAAAATACACACAATATTATTTTACTTGACTTGGGTCTTGATTTTTTTCTGCAAAAAAAGGGACATTTTGGCAATCTTATTTTTTTTCAGAGGGGTTTCATTGGCTCTTATATAGGGTCGTAATCCCTCACAAATAGCAGTAATATGTAATTGTACATTTAGGTGATTACAATACGATCAATATTACAATTTTTACCAAATTTGAAGCAGAATGATCACCTGCTCGTGATTTGGGGATAGTTTGACAAAAAAAATGTTTACACCAAAAATTGCACTAGAAAATTTTAGATATTTTTTAGTATCATTGAATTGGCTGTGACGTTACTTTAAAATAAGTTAGGGGGTAGTTATACTCCTCTTCCAATTTACAAAGGGTTAAGAAAATGGTTCACCTTAATAGAATTTAGGTAGTGTTATATCTTAGATAATTTATAAGAGTTTATTGTAGACACAAAAGTGTAACACTTCATACATTGTAAGGTATAACTATTTTGTGGTGTATTTTGTGGTACATGCTTAAAAGCATAAAAGTAGGCGAGACATTTGAACATTTGGCATTTGTAGAGTAAACTGAATCATAAATAAATAAAACTATAGGTAGGTACATAAAGTACAAATAAATCGTAAAAATAGTATCCCCGCCAAATTTTTGACAATCTTGACTTTAATACTTTGTCATTTCTCTACCGATTTCAATGATTTTTGGAAAGCAGAAAATAGACAATATTTTCTGATATAGAAATTGATTTTTTTGTTTAAACGTTTAACAAAGAATTTATGACCATGATAAACAAAGATAAACATAAGCTATTTTAATTAATACGCAATTTCGCTGACCAAGCAAATATTAACCTCTGTTGCTACATTGTAATAGGACTAAATAGCACTGGGCACAGTGTCTTTAGAAAACGCCAATGATATATAACGTTGCGTCATTTGTCTTGGATTGACAATGACCCAGGAACTTATTCTTCATTTACCCGCCACTTTAGGGCCACCAAACTACCCCATATTGGGGTCAAAGAGACCATCACAGACCAAGAGC